>CANDYM010000528.1:0-16884 GCA_947397865.1 Polietes domitor
GGCACAACGAGGATGAAATGCAAAGTAAATCTTTACATTGATAATTTTGTGAAGAGAGAGAGAGAAAAAAAACAGAGGCATATAAGCTAAAGTCGGTCAGGGTCGACTGTGAGATACCCAACATTACTAGACATTAAGCAATTACAATGGTTTGGGTATCAAACCAAGCGATTTTAAGAAGTTTACTGAATGAATGTGCCTCAATGTCAAATTCTCAAGATCTTAGTTTTCTATAATTATCTTCTAGCGAAAGGACACCAGAACATTGACTCACTAAAGTGAAAATACATAGTAAAACCGTATTCTGTTAGATAGAGCCAAGAGTAATCATTCCCTTACAGCTGACAAATGCTGGTTTAAATTTCTCACATATTTTTGGCATTTAAGTTGAGTATTGAGTTCTGGTGTAGTCAGAAACTTAATTTTAGGTAAATATTTTTGTAGAACATTTTGACCCGTTAAAACTCCAATAGGGGCCAAAGGGTCCCTACAAAAATTTTCCTCGTAGTGTTTTAGGTAACACTGCTGAACACATCTTATACTTAAAATGTAAGGATCACAAGGATTCCTATGACGATTCATCATAAGAATGTGCAAAAGGGGGAATATTCACTTATTTACATAAACTACAGGTATATATTTTGCATAGTTTATTGTTGTCAAAAACAGCAATAACAATTATTTTTTTAATATGTTCGTAATAAATGGTTTGAATTTCACTTTCAAGCTGAAATACTGGTTTGGGAATAGTAGCCAAAAAATATGCAAAAATTAATTAAAAAAGAAAAAATCGAAAAAAATTTGTTCTGAAAAAATATCTATAAATAAATGTAAAAATTAGTATAATTAATGAAAAAACAAACTAAAAAGCCAATAATAAATTTAAAAATAATTTTTTAGACTACAGTCAGAAATTGGAACAAAACTTGATTTAAAAAATTGTTGATACTGATTTCACTTTCAAGTAATGACAGTGACTGAGGAACAGTCGAAAAGTTCGGCCGGGCCGAACATTATATACCCTCCACAATGAATTGCAGTCCACAGAGGCAATCAAGTTAATTTTCGTAGAAGTGCAGTAATATTACAGGAAAATATATTTTTTTAATACATATAGCCAAACCAAAACAAATACAAATATTGAAAAAATAATTTTATAAATAAATATAATATTTGTATTACTTCAAACCACGCTCATAAGGCAAGGCTACCTACCATTCGTTTACATATCCACATAATACTTCAAGTCAATTCAAAAAATAAATATTCTTATAAAGGGTGATTTTTTAGCTTCTATCTTTTTGGCAACACTGGTTTAAACAGCTGACGCACGTTTCGTGTTTTGTTTCACTGTCAAACATCTTCAGTTTGGTCTATAATCTAACCATGAATCGTCTTACAAACGAAAAACGCTTGCAAATTATTCAATTTTATTATCAAAATGCGTGCTCTGTTAAGAAAGTTCATCGCGCGCTTCCATTTTATGGTCAGTTTAACCGACCCACTGAAGCGGCTATTCGGGCTATTGTGACTAAATTTCGCACCAAATTTACATTGTTGGACATTAAACCACCAACACGCTTACGTAGAGTGCGAACTGAAGAAAATATCGCAGCTGTATCGGCCAGTGTTAATGATGACCATCAATTATCGATTCGTCGCCGTTCGCAGCAATTGGGCCTCTGTTATTCAAAAACGTGGAAATGCCAAAATTGGACTAAGCTGATGGACCATTTTGAATTTGAATTCAAACATTAAATTATATGGACCGTACTATCGATTCAAATAAAGATTTCATGCATTTTTCTGAATTTTATGTGTTTTTTGAAAAACTTTCCTATAGCTTTTAAAAAATCATTTATTTATATTTTCAAAAAGCTTAAATACCATAAATATTGGTAGATTGTGGGTGCTACAGTGGGTTGCATTTCCATTCTATTCCCCTGTATTCCCGTTTTACCCCTTAAAAGTACGAATTTGGAAAAAAAAACTTTAATATATTATGTATCTACTCAATTAGAGGAATGTACGCACCGAATTTCGTGTTTCTAGCTGTTGTCGTATAATATGTACCATTTTTATCCCTTTTTGTCCCATTTCACCCCCTACAAATACAAATCACTTTATGGTGGACGTTTTTGTTATAGGGGGAATGTGAATAAACAATGTGAAAAAACAATAAAATACTCTAAAATATTAGGGATTATTATGGATATTTTTAGTCCTTGTTAGGAAAACATTTTTCCAGTACAGTTTCAATTCCAACCGATCTACGACTATAAGACGCATTTATGGAAAATTTGAACGTCCTAGCTCCTTTCGCTTAGATGCTAGCGTGCTTTCAACAGACGGACGGACATGGCTAGATCGTCTTAGAATTTTATGACGATCAAGAAATATATACTTTATAGGGTCTCAGGTCGATATTTCAAGGTGTTACAAATGGAATCACAAAGTTAGTATACCCCCATCCTGGAGGTGGGGGGTATAAAAATGTAGTTTTGATTGTTGGAAATTGTGAGGTGGGATTTTCAGTTTCAAAAATTGATTTGTTTAAAATTTAGTGGCACAAAAATTTCAATAAAAATCGAAAAACAATTTTGGAGGAGCTATTTACATATGGCATGGTGACATTTATTACTTGGCTGCAGACTACGACGATCATGATTTCGACCATGTCAAAAGTCTTTTCAAGTGGCTTCGCAGCGACTTTTCAACATCAAACCCGGCCTCTATAAGGAGATGATTCTCACAAACGAACGAGAAGCACAACTCACTTGCCGAATTTGCGTTTAAAAAATCGCACCAAAAAATAAAGTAAACATGCCATGTCGAAGAGAATTTTAAAAATTACTAATATTTCTTTTAAAATCATTTTTTGGGTTTCACGAATATTTTTTTCTATTTTTATTTACATTATATTTTTTTACAAGCGAAGAAAACAAGACATATTTATAGAAAATCTATGGATAAATGTAGATGTTATACGTCGTAGAAGTAAGGGAAATTATTTTATATTTTTCAGTTTACAAATAAAGTTTTTTTCTGGAGCATTTATTTTTTTTTATATATTATTGTTTTGCTTGGAACATTTATAGTCCTTAAATTGTTTTGCAACCGGACGTCAGCGGACTTTTTTTTTCAAAAATTATAGAACAAATTATAATATTAGATTTAACCGACTTCAAGTTCAGTATTTGATTTAATTTATTTTTCGAGAATCAGCCTCAGGAATTTGTTTTATATAACCACAATAACACACAAGCAAAATACACAATGTGCTTAATTATAGGTATTCCTTTTCAAACTTAAATAGTTTTTGATTTTTAGACAACAAAATTCATCAGAAAATGTTTAACACAGCCCTTCGACAATCGGGCTGTAAACTAGTGTCATACATCCCCGAACCAACTGCGGCCTATTCCTCTTGCCTTTATACGAATGAAAGCACAACGTAGAAAAAATCTCTGCCACATCAAAGGCTGAAATGCCACATCAATGCCCGCAAACCAGCTCACTCCCATACCACCATCGCATCATCAACAGCCAGCCCACCCGGATGACTTGTTGAAAATAAAGTTCTGCCATAAATACACTAAAACCGAAACGTCATTAAAGTCATGATTCTTTATGTGGATTAGTTGATGTTGCCAACACCCCAGCACCCAGCAGCCTCGTAACCTCACACCCTTTGCTAACAACATAATAATGTTGTTAATGATTGGCTTAAAGTCCTTTGTTGGAGACCCCACACCTACCAAACACACAAAAAAAACGAAAAGTATTTTTTCCACATCATCATCGTCGGACGATTGTGTGGTATTTTAAACAATTTTTCAATCAAATCTTTTGGTAGGGAAGCAAAAAAAAAAAAAACAACTGAAAAAACTAAAAGGTTTGAGGTTTCATTTGAGCAGTTTTTGTGTGTTTGGTTTGGATTTTCCATGTGGAACTTTTGTTATTAGAAAAGTTTGGAATGTTTTGACGCCTATACAAACACTAGGGCCACAAAAAAACGCACATGCTAACTCTGACATCAACTTTAATGCCGACAAATAAACACATGAAAATGTGTGTATAAATATTTGCTCCTCACACGTACATGTGTATACGTCCAAATAAAAAGCTGCTCGAAATAAATCCTTATGCGGAAACCCCTATCATGTATTAAATGGGTTTGTGGTTGCGTTTGTACTCGAAACGCAGGTGACAGTATTCAATTAGTTGAAAGTCAAATAATGGGAACTGTGAAGTCCTTTCACCTCTTCCTGGTTGTTAATGAATCATTAGAATCCTAGGTATGTCATTTATATATAATATTAAAAGGCTAAAATCTCGTTGGACTCATGAAATGTATAATAAACACAATATTGTGCATATTTTTATGAGTAGTCATAGGAAGTATTAAACGAGCTATGGGATAGTCAGCCACAAATGTGACTCTCGTTAAATGTTGTCGTCTTTTGAGTAATAAGAGTGAAATAGGATAAATATTGAATGCAAAGTCAAAAATTGTGAGATTAGAAAAACTAGCGTTTGATGATTGAAATCATTTTCGCATTGATTCCTGACTATATAGGAAATATTCGTAACAGACTAGTTTCAGAAACACAGATAGAGGAATTTGTAATAAATCGCGAATTGTGGATTTTTGCAACAATTGCAGCTGTCTTCGCGACTGACTACATATATGTTACAAGCGACTTAATACACATGCAAAAAATCAGCCGAATCCGTTGGATAGATCGCGAGAAAGTTATAAAACAAAAATGTCAGGCATACAAATTATTTTAGACTATCTCCCGTGAAAATGAAAATTTTGCAAAAATATCTAATTTGTATATTTTGTTAATCGTGCTCTACGGAAATGCCCACATTTTTAGTCGAGAAAGATCCATTTTTCCAACAAATATGGATTATTTGAAACCCTGGTATTTTTTGTATAAATAGGAGTGTAATTTTGTTATTTAAGTGCGAAAAGCTTTATTCACATATTTAGTGTCTTTGGTGACCCCCACCGAAATTCCTTAATGTCTATTTTTAAACTTTTTGGTATTTTGGAAACGAAAGAGACAAATTGACCTCATAAAATTCCATAATATACATAATATAATATAGTTCTGACAATAAAAATTGTTTCAGATATTATCTTACAACACTTTTTTCGCTTAGTATAATGCTCCTTCGACCAAAAAATTAAATCTTTAATCCAGTGTAAAAAGAAACTTAGACCAGCTGGACTACAGGTATATATATATATATATATATATATATATATATATATAATGGTCTACTCAACATGCTCTTACAAATGCGGTTGGGCAGTGTCAGTAAAATCAACTACTGACCTCGAGATCGATTAAATCTAATAATTGTATAAGTTAAAAGGTCGATTAAAGAAATATGTGTTTGAAAATGAAAATCGAAATTTAAATAATAAAAAAATTAAAACATTACATTAAATTTTTTTGCTGTTGTTTTTGAACGAGGTGGATTTTCTGAAACCCAAATGTGATATTGCCACAACACTGAATATATTTATTATTAAATATTGGCCTGTAATGAAAATTATATTATTTGCAACCCTAAACTGTCACACCTACTTACTTAAATGATAATTTTCAATATATTGGTCTTCATTATGCTATACCAACAATCCATAGAACTCGGACTTTGCATTGGTGTTTCGGTCGTCTTCTGCGATGTCATCTCTCTAAAACTGTTTTGACGACGTTCTTCAGTAATAAAAGCTCTTCTCAGCATAAATGACGAGAAACACTTCCAAGTCAGCCAATATGACAAATTGTTTTTATAGAGTGATTTTTTTGAGGTTAGGATTTTCATGCATTAGTATTTGACAGATCACGTGGGATTTCAGACATGGTGTCAAAGAGAAAGATGCTCAGTATGCTTTGACATTTCATCATGAATCGTCTTACAAACGAACAACGCTTGCAAATTATTGAATTTTATTATCAAAATGCGTGCTCTGTTAAGAAAGTTCATTGCGCGCTTCCATTTTATGGTCAGTTTAATCGACCCACTGAAGCGGCTATTCGGGCTATTGTGACTAAATTTCGCACCAAATTTACATTGTTGGACATTAAACCACCAACACGCTTACGTAGAGTGCGAACTGAAGAAAATATCGCAGCTGTATCGGCCAGTGTTAATGATGACCACCAATTTTCGATTCGTCGCCGTTCGCACCAATTGGGTCTCTGTTACTCAAAAACGTGGAAATGCCAAAATTGGACTAAGCGGATGGACCACCTAAGACGCGGTCAACATTTAAATGAAATTATCTTCAAAAAGTAAATGTCATGGACCAATCTAACGTTTCAAATAAAGAACCGATGAGATTTTGCAAATTTTATGCGTTTTTTTTTTTTAAAAAAGTTATCAAGCTCTTAAAAAATCACCCTTTATATTAGCCTTTATCAAATGTTACGCAGTCGCACATTGAAATCGGCAGAGTAGTTTAGTGAAATTTTATTTTTATTTAGGATTTTGTTATGACAGCTTAGTTATCGAGTCCTGAATCAAAACAGCCATAATATCTATTAAAATAAATATATTCAATAGTGAAAACAAAGCAAAACAATTGATTTATCCGCTCTATATATTAGGTTTATGGAAAGATTTACAATTTATATAATTTCTATAAGTAATACAAAGAAGCCATTTGGAAGTCAACATTCGAGAAGGATAAAAGAGACATACAGTCAAAATTCGTGTGAAAAAGGAATAATATTAAATTAATTTGTACTATTGTTATTGGAAAGCACCGACAGGTTTCCTTAAATTATAGCGTTTTGAAATATTCATCAAAATGTTGGGAAAAGGACGGCTGAACAACTCTTCGCAGAAAGAATTTTCCTGCATGTCTATACATATCTCGGAATACAAGATGATACTTGAGCGACTTCCGATGTAACACTTCAAAGTATAGGGTGGACCATTGCACTACCGATTACTTTGACTTTGAAATGTAGAATAACATTAATTTTTTTTTATTTTCAGGTTTATGTTTGACATTTGCAAAATTTATTACTAAAAACTTAAAATTTATTTATTAAAAATTTAATTCCAAAGTAATGAGTCTTTAACGCAAATTGAAAGAAATTTACGTGGAAAATTTTCGAGGAGAGATCGGCCTTCAGTTCAGCCTTCATGTAGCTCACTTTCATCTCGGTGGCTATATCAATAATCAAAATTGCAGCATATCCCAGCGGGAAAAAAAGGCGTACGCAAGACCTTCTCACAGGCCTTCTTAGGGAGGCGCAAGGCATGCTTGCTGCATTCTATACTCATTTAAAATTAACACAGGGTAAGATTGGAGAGCAAGGCCTTCCCCTCTCGCTTCTATTCGCAGGCCTTCCCCTCTCGCTTCTATTCTGACAAAAGGCCATCTAGAAGGCATCCTACCAAAGACCTTCTGGAAGGCCTGCAACCAAAGCCCTTCCAGAAGGCCTTCTAGAAGGTCCAAAAATAAGTCGAAAAATAAAAAAATATGACGAACCAATGGACCAGAATTTTTTCAATATTGCTAGCCTTGTTATTGGCAGTATATTTATTACCAATTTAAATCTTTCAACATTTTTTCAATTTAAATCTTTCAACATTTTTATTTGCCTCGGCTGGAATTTGAACCCATGATCTTCGCATTGTTAATCGGAAGTGCTACCTACTAAACTACAGAACTTTATTGTCTGTTTGTGTCAAAAAGTTTATAGAAACACATGACCCTTAATCAAAGCGAACACCTTCGCTGCTGCCTTCCTTTGGCAGGCCTTTTAGCATGCCTGGCGAAAGAAGGGAAGTAGGAATGAGCCACAGAATTTTGTTATCCGTTTACAACAAAAAGTGTGTAGAAAATACCCATCGATAAATCGAACACCTTCCGCGCTGCCTTCTCTCGCAAGGCCTTCTAGAGTTATCGATCGTGTAGCATCTAATGGGAAGGCCTTCTAAAATGCCTTTTCGTAGAAGGCCTTCAGGAATGGGTGTCGGACGTGTAATACTATTTCTGAAGAAAGTATGAAGGATATGATAAATTTTTTGGTAATAAAGTAAGAACATTTTTTGTTTGTTCTTGAAGAGGAATTAAATATTTTTCTGTTTCATCTATATGAAAACATGTATAAAGACATTTGTATAAGGGCTATATCTACATTTAAACCGATTTGCTTAATATTAAATATCGTTCGTATTACCCCGACAAAATCCACATATAAAGTTTCATTTGAATCGGTCAAGAATTGCGACCTGTAGTTTGATTACAGGAATAGATGCACAGACAGACATTGCTAAATCGACTCAGAAAATGGATCTATGTCGATCTGTATTATATTGCCTCATTTAGTTGTTACAAGCAAAGGCATAACGACAACAACAACATATGCGTTTTAACACTAAATAAACAAAACACTTAAAAAATAATTTTAAATGTAATAATTTCCTATTATTTTAAATAAATGTATTTCAATTGAGCTCAAATTAGGAGAATTGTAAAAATATCTTTCATAAAACTCGTAAAAATAATAAAATCGACTCCATCCGTACTGCCTTCATTCTTCCAGCATGCTAGCAGGCCTTCTAAAGTAAGGCAATGAAGAATGTCTATTGCATCTATCTAATAGGAAATGAGAAGGCCTTTCTAAATGCCTTCTCAAAAAAGGCAGTCAAGAATGGATATAGGATTTCTACATGCTGATGATTTGGCCTTCTGGTAGGCCTTCTTAGAGAAGCGAGGTGAGAATGTGTGCCGAATCTTTTTTCATGCGCGAAGAAGGCCTTCTGGAATGCCTATTTCCAGAAGGCATACAAGAATGTGTTTCGGATCCGAATAGAAGGCATTTTAGAAGGCCTTCTATGGGGAGGCCTTCCAAATTTTCCCGCTGGGATGGAGTTCGGCAAACACACACGTGACTATTGAGAAGCCAATACATCCACAACGAGTGATTGTTTGGTGTTGATAGGAAGAGGTACTGCCGAGCCAGTCGTGGTAGTCATATGAATGATATTGTGTTCCATTATTAAGTCACAAAGTTCAACTTTCCAATAAAGCCAGAAATTTTCTAATTTAAAGTTTTAAATGGCCCACACTATATATTACTTCAAAGTACAGTATTTAAGAATATGAAAAATCCTTAATTGAGGTTTTGTTATTATACATTAATTTTTTCACATTAAGATCTCGAAACTTCTATAAATGTTGTTCACTTGATACCGATTTTAAACAATCATACATTTTTAGACTATAGGCATTTCCTTGTCGACCTCTACCCTACAACTCTAGTCAGCAATTTTTCACATAACTCACATACAACTCATATGTATAGTCCAACATTGTGAGTGGCTTGAGTGTGTGCTTTTTAATATCCCCAGACTTTAATGATCTCCATTTAACTTTGGTAACAGCTTGAATTGTTTGCAAAGCCCGCCCGCACACATGCACATGCCCCCCACCCGAAATAAAAGCTTACTGCCAAACATATGTACGTCCGTAGACACAGAATGAATTTTTGGGGAGAAGGCGGGCGAAAAAAGTCCACTTTTCTAATAGTATTTGCTAAAATTCACACAGACACCCCGCTCCCCAAACCAACGACACACTCGAATGAGTTTGATTAATGCCCTTTTCTTTTGGCTATACATGCCCGTACTGCCAGTAGTTTGCCAGTCCTTGGAATCACTATTACACACAGGCAGTGTGGCGGTGGCCTTTGCCTCCATTGTGTATAATTCCAGATGATGACGAAAGATGCGAACAGGGAAAGAAAAAGGTGTTTTTTGGTTGGTTTTATATTAAATTTTCCTGAAACATGTCAGACATTTGGGTACCATTTGTGCTGATGGTGTTTTTTCCCTGGTATCCTCTCTCTCTCTCCGGTCACTCTCTTTTTAAAGGATGTTTCTGGTATTTGTCAAAGTTCTAACAACCCCAACAATGAGCCCAGCTGCCTGGTGACATTTGTTCTTGTCCTTGTTGTGTAGGGAAGGGGGTTGGTTTGCGAAGGGGTGTGTGTGTGTCTTAGAAATTATGAAATGTTATTTAATTAATATTACACCCAGAAAAAATATGAATATTTCATTAAACAACATGAAGCGATCCTGTAGACGGTGTCTCCACAAAAGTGAGCCGTCTAAGGGACGCCCTTGTCTCCGCACTTTGGTTTAGCCTGTGACAGTGACACTACGAGTGAACAAAAAAGAAACAAACAAAAGCCGTACATTTCTCTTGAAGTGCGTTTAGTTGTTGTAATTTGTTTGTAAACAGGGGAATAATTTAAAAGTTTCAAATTGTCAATAAAATAACCAAGGTTAAGGATGTCATTTGCAAAAACTTTCTACTCCATCACCGTCTCCGTCTCCGTCTCTGTCTAGGTGGAAGTAGGGAGAACTGGGTCAATAAAGGTGAAACATTTGATACACTTTAGGTGTTCAGAGGAGGTAGCTTGTCTTTAAGATAATTTGACATTTAAGGGGAATTTCGAAATATATTTATAAGTTTTTTTTGTGTGAGAGAAGATGAGCATAAATTCACAATTTATGGATCACGTTTAAAGTTTTTAACTTTATATAAATTACACAATTTTAAAGCAATTTTTACGAAGATGGTGACACATTTTCCATATAAAGGGTCCGCCATCTAACGTTTTTTTTTTCAACTATTCAACCGTTGGACTATTATTTGTGGGGTGCCCTCAGCAGCCATTTGAATGAAATTATTTTCCATTATTAACCGCATGGAAAGAAAAGAAAATATTCAGTAGTTTTTTTTTTAAGTTATTTGGCGGACCCTGTATATATATTTTGCCCTACTTCATTAAAAAATAGAAAAATATTTATTTTGTTGGAAGTAGTTTCACTAAATCGTGACATACTTCAATGAAACTATGTCACAAATATACCAAAGTGACTGTTTCAATTAGTGCAATTGTTTAACAAAAAATGGAAATTGCATAAGATCCCGAGCAGGGATATATATTTCCGACTTTATATAGGATGGCGCCTGCTGGCACCGACATACGTTGTATTATCAGCGACAAAAACTACCAAATATTATTTATTTATTTATTTATCATAAAAATACTAGTGGGACAACACTTTCCCGAGGTTTATTTATTAAATTCAAGTCTATATAAATAACATTTTCCTTACAGACTAAGCTTAAAAACGAAAAATATATTAAATCTTTAATATAATTTAAATAATTAACAAGATTAGTATCACGATAATATCAAGGTTGAAATTGGAGATATTTATGCGACCAACTTTGGACTTTACCGATTGAATTTTTCAAAGAACATATCTATTAAGCATATTCTAAAAGATTTTGCCAATATCGGGGATAAATTTAGCTGTGAATGCATTTATAGTTCGCAAATGCTAAAAGAGTTGAAAATTTCAACATAATAGAAGTTATTTTATTAGGATGTCTCTCGGAAACCATGTATCGTATTGAAATTTCGTTTAGTTCGTAGAAAACAGGATCCCTTGAGGTGTTCTTTTGCATTTAAGAAAATGTAATTACGTCTTTGCTTTCCTTTTCAGGCAGTGGTTTGCCTGAAGGTTGTATTTATTTAGTATTTTTAATTTCTACAGTATAAAACTATAGATACAAGGCCGACTGATGCCTCGGCATTTACAAATATTGCTAAACTGTTGTCTTATTTATTCATTTTAAAAAGAATATTCTGTTTATAGCTGCAAACCTCGTTTTAATTACTGAAATGGTAAAACCTTCTAAGCCAAAAGTTAAGCAATACTTTCTACGCTGTTCGCTGTTAAAGTATTTTGGAAAGATTATTTAAAGCATACTTTAGGGATGTAAGCTTTTATGGCATGCGAACGCACGTAAATATTGGGCCGATATATTAATCTTGAGATATGTATAAATTTATAATAGCCGTTTGTCATCGATTAGAAAACAAAATAATTTATACGAACATTTTTGAAAAATTGAAAAAAAAAAATAAAATTTGTATTTGGGCTTTGGGCGTTGGGCGTGGCACTGAATGGAATGGAATCCATATACTTATATATATTGAAATAAGTAATTTATAACGTTTTTCCAGTTAAATTTAGGCTTGATCCGCCCACAGATATAAATAAAAAATAGTTTTTGGTCTAATAATGATAATATAAGAGATATGTACGAAATTTCAAGATCCTACCACTATTCCATCTAATTTTTGCTGCAACTTGTATGAAAATATTCCTCAGTGCAACACCTTGATTTTAAATATGATGTCTAATACAAATTGCTTAAAATTCGTCAAAATGATAAAACCGATGAAAGAATTAATAGATTTTCCATTTTGCCAAAAAATTCCTGAATTCCCAAAGTGGGGAAAATTTGTTCCAAAAATGGGGATTTTTTAATAAATAGGTCGACATGTTTTTTGTACAATTTTTAACTATTTTGATGAATTTTATGTTCTTTGTTGGACTTCAATTTGTAAAATTATGAGAAATTTGAACTGGAATGACCTAAAATTCTGCAAAATGATAAAAACTATGGAAAATGACTAGATTTGCCATTTTTACCAAAAAAAATCTAAATTCCCAAAGAGGGGAAATTTGATAATGAGGGTTTTTAATAAAATGGTCGTCATGTTTTTTTACAATTTTTACCTATTTTGATGAAATTTTTTGTATTTTCATTAGACCTCAATTCGTAAAATTATGAGAAATGTGAACTGGAATAACCATAATTTGTATTTTTGTGCAAATTTAATATTAATAAAAACTTTAATAATTACAGTCAATTACTAAAGAATTTTTACAACAAATCGACGTAAAAACGAAGAACAATTAAAACAAAGATCCAAAATGTTTATCCAAACAAATTCTGAATTCCCAAAGTGGGGACAATTTGTTCCAAAATTGGGATTTTTTATTCAAACTTCAATAATTCAGTCAATTACTAACGGATTTTTAAAAACAAGCCTTCGTTTTACTCCTCACGAAATGTGTTATTTAAATGGATTTACAAGTGGTACGGTTACCAAACAAAATATCGCGCAAAAACTTTACCAAAGTTGAACAATGTCTAAAAATTGTTTTAAAATGTGTTTCTTAAGATTTCGTAATTAAGCTACATGCAACATTTTCAATTTGAGCTACCGATTACTCTAACTTTGAAAGATAGAATAATATTAATCTTTATTTTCAGGTTATGTTTGACTTTTACAAAATGTGGGCGACCCATTTTCTCGAACAAAATTGGAAAATATTAAAAATTTACTTCCAAAGTAGTGAGTCTTTAAAGAAAACTTTAAGAAATCTACGTGGAAAATTTTCGTGTTTTCAGATGAAGTTCATTTTCATCTCGGTGGGTATGTCAATAAGCAAAACTGCCGCATATGGGGTTCAGAGAACTCACACGTGACTATTGAGAAGTCAATGCATCCACAACGAGTCACTGTTTGGTGTGGATTTTGGACTGTTCTGAAAGTTAGGGTTTATCGGATGAGGTACTGCCGAACCAGTCGTGGTAGTCATATGAATGATAATGTGTTTCATTATTAAATTACAAAGTTCAACCTTTACAATAAAACCAGAAATTTGAAAAAATATTAAATCCTTTTTTTGATTGCCGATTCTAATTTAAAAATGTAATTCTAATTTTAAAATCGAAAGGTTTCTTTTTCTAAATCCGATTAGAAAGTGAAAATCGTTTGATACCTAACTAAGTACTGGCTTATAAGGGTGCGAAACCCCTTTTTACTCGTAGTACAAGATTTTGGGGGTGTCTGGCAAATTTCAAATTTGAAAAATAATATAACTTTTTGGACTGCACAGTGTTATCTAAATACATATTTAGCCAACTTCCTTGAAAATATATAAAACATTTATTTGGTTGTCAAATAGTTAAGATATAATGAATTAATGAAGTTTGTTAAGATATTATGATACTGACAAACTTCAAGGAAACTATATGTGCCACAAATGTAATAAAACGATACACATCGTCCTATTACTATCGTAAGTCATAGGAATGGACAGTAGAATTTTTTTATGATAGTAATTCTAACAAATTCCTCATATTTGTCGAATTATTGTGATAAATGTCAATGTGAATGTCAATAAATAAACAAAAATGACTTCACATTCTACATGTCACTCATGCGACTCCTCCAAAATCTAACAATAACCATCAACTGGCAACTATTACAAGCATTACAACTATTACTACATCATGCAGTAATAATATAATTGACCTTCGGCAGAGAGATAAGCATACATATACATATATGCTTACATGAATATTCTTCCTCTGGATACCTTGAAGCTTCAACTTGTTTTATCACTTGTCAGTTTTGTATTCTTTTTTTTTGCATTTTTGCGTTTTTTTCTTCTTCTTTAATATTAACAGTCTTCTTCGTTGTATCAACATTTATTTGGTCATAAACATAAATTGTCAATAACTGTCACCGAACGAACGAACGAATGCCATACAAAAATGATTTGTTACCTATAACGAATATTGAGCGATTTTTCAGCAGTTGTGTGTTTGTGTTTTTTTGTCTACTCTTTGGTTCCAATAGTTTTGCAACATTGTTGTTGCTCGAATTTATTAACGAAACGAAATGTCTTGTGCAGAACAGCAACAATGGTAGACGAAAAGAGAGCATCACAAATGTAGGAAAACTACTAAAAACACCGAACGACGTTATGAATTTATTATGAGCCAATCAAACGAAAAAAAAATGGAAACAAAAATAAAGAACTGAATAGAGTAACATTTGTAAAAATAACAAAAAAAAAAAGACAATAAATTACTTAAAGTTAATGAGGGAAATTTGGCAGTATATTTTTGGGCAAAAGTGAAAATGGGAACAACCCATCTCTGGCAAATTTTTATATTAAATTTTACATCACGTTGTATTTTTATGCCAAGAACATCGAGAGCATCTGATTGCTCAATATCTTACACCGTTCATTAAAATCGACGACACCGTTGGATCAGTGAATCGCTTGTGGGACAACATGGAGCACTGGGTCTTACGTGCATTAAAATCAAAACCATCAAATCCTGGCTAAGTGACTCATCCATCAATCGCCTTTTATCCTCAATTCTTGACGAATTGGCCTATGATCGAATGAGTATGAATGACAGAGGTTGCTGTCATCCGCGAAAGAGTATATTGGATTCGCAGTCCGATCCAAGAGGTCGTCGATGAAAATAAGAAAAAGGGAGGGGGAAGGACAGAGCCCTGTGGTACTCCTGCGGTTAACCTATGGTCGTCGGATGAGAACCCATCTACAACAACACGTATAGTGCGATCTCTGAGGAAGCTCGATATAAATCGAGTGAAGTCACTACCAACACCAAAAGCGATAAGCTTTGATATGAGTGCGCCGTGCCAAACTCTATCAAAGGCCTTGGAGATATCTAGAGCAACGACCTTACTCTCACCAAGCTTGTGAATAGATCGATTCCACTTTTCGGATAGCAGTGTCATCAGGTCTCCCGTAGATCGATTCCTACGGAAGCCATACTGTCGATCATTAAGTAAGTCATTAGTTTCTAAATACCTCACAAGATGGTGTTCGAAGAAATATCTGAGGCATGGAACTAGATACATTTTTGATCACGGGGAGTGGTTGATTGCTTTCCGCAAGGATGAATTCCTTGCAAACATTTCAGCCAATAGATTAGCTTTGTCAACCGGGTTAGTGAATATCTGGTCATCTTTAACAAGAGTTGGGATAGATGAGGAGTTGTCCTTTACTCTTCTCACAAATAACCAAAAGCTCTTACTTCCCCTGGGAGAAGCAAGAACTTTGGCACGAAGACGTTGTTCGTACAGAAACTTTTCACGTCTAAGTACCCTGGCACACATGGTTCTTGTCTGCTTGCGTAGCAGATCAGTTGTGGCATTTTTATTTAAACGCCATTTCCTGAATGCTTCCTCTGTGGATCTGACAGCAGCCTCACATGTCTGGTTAAACCAACTTTTATTAGATGGTTTATCCGAAATAACTTTAATTGGAATAAATGACTTCATTCCAATCAAGATAATATTTTCAATCATTTAAGCGCAGCATCTATATCGCCATTTAGAAAACAAAGTTTCCAACTGAAGAAAGTTGTTGGGCTCGGCCCAACGTGCCTTTTCGTATATATATATATATATATATTGTCCGCTTTGGGGCTGGGGTCGAAGGGACACGAAGATCGGAATACGAAAAGGATGCTGAAACAATGCAGTGATCCGAATTACCAAGAGGTGCTAGAACGTTAACTTCATTTATGATTTAAAAAACACCGATAAACATTTGTAATGTTTATACTTCTAATAATACATATTTTTGATTATATTTCAAAAAAATAATGATAACAATAGGTCTGATCATTTCCTTCTTTAGATAAAGACTGGTGTCGTAACAGGATTTCCGTCAAATGTCATGCCCGTTACAATTTAAATATCCTATATTTCCTTTATTCATGAAGATATGTCGGTAACGTTTGGTTTAGAAGAAAGTGTATGAACTACTCTTTTGATTAGCAAAAATTAATAAATGCATGTAATGGAAGAACATTACCGAATTCAAATAAGTAAAACCTCAAGATTTTCTTCAAAGCTAAGGTCACACCCGTGACGCTCTAGTTTGTTGTATATCTCCAATATTTAAAACGGTAAGACATATTTATATTTGCAATAATATTCCGCTTAACCTGACGTTTTCATTTGGCAGTATAGTAAAAATTTCAATCAATGAATATGGGTGATATTTAAAAATATTTAAGCAATGGAATCACCCTTTAGTTATTGCTTTTTGAACCACAGAATTGCAAGAAACTATTTAAAATGTAAGGAAAATTTGACTACAAAGTTTCAAAGATAATTTATTTAAGAAAAATGTTTT
>CANDYM010000529.1:0-143337 GCA_947397865.1 Polietes domitor
TGCATATGTGTTTCTAGTTCGATTATAAGATGTTCTGCAAAATTTAAAGAAAATCGGGTACAATATGTCGTTTCTAAAGGGTGATTTTTTAAGAGCTTGATAACTTTTTAAAAAAAAAACGCATAAAATTTGCAAAATCTCATCGGTTCTTTATTTGAAACGTTAGATTGGTCCATGACATTTACTTTTTGAAGATAATTTCATTTAAATGTTGACCGCGGCTGCGTCTTAGGTGGTCCATCCGCTTAGTCCAATTTTGGCATTTCCACGTTTTTGAGTAACAGAGGCCCAATTGCTGCGAACGGCGACGAATCGATAATTGATGGTCATCATTAACACTGGCCGATACAGCTGCGATATTTTCTTCAGTTCGCACTCTACGTAAGCGTGTTGGTGGTTTAATGCCCAACAATGTAAATTTGGTGCGAAATTTAGTCACAATAGACTGAATAGCTGCTTCAGTGGGTCGATTAAACTGGCCATAAAATGGAAGCGCGCGATGAACTTTTTTAACAGAGCACGCATTTTGATAATAAAATTCAATAATTTGCAAGCGTTGTTCGTTTGTAAGACGATTCATGGTTAAATTATAGACCAAACTGAAGATGTTTGACAGTGAAACAAAACACGAAACGTGCGTCAGCTGTTTAAACCAGTGTTGCCAAAAAGATAATAGCTATAAAATCACCCTTTAGTATTTTTTTATTACTTATAAAAAATAAATAGCGGCAGTCAATACCTTTCGAATGATTCCTAAATGATGAACATCGGAAGAAATGCCCATTTTTGTAAAAAGAGTTTGAAAGTTTTGGCTCTGAAAATCCATCTCCTGTATTAAATTACATGGAGTTAGTGACGCAATTTTTCGTCCTATTTTCATCATTTAGTAATCAGTCGAAAGGTATTTATTATTTTTATTTATTTTTCATAACAACTCCTACAACATATTTCCAAGAAATATGAGTATTTAGCTGCCAACTTTATGAACCACAAAAAACCAATATAAACGTCCAATAATACGACCAATGAGTTATTCAAAGACAAGAATACAAATTTGTATTTAAAGTGCTTCCAAGGGTCTATCAATTAAGATAAAAAATTTAACAAAAATGCAACATAAACCAGTAAGGAAAGGCTAAAGTCGGGCGGGGCCGACTCTATGATACACTCCACTTTCAATCCGAATACAATTCAATTCGGTGAAAAAGTGAAAACGGGAAGGTTTTTTGTATCCTGTAAATGTATGTGTGTGACAAAAATTTTATATCGGAAAGGACATTTGTATGAGGATATATTGAAACCTGGAAAGTTTGGCCAAAATCGGTTAAACTTATGGGAGCAACATTTGAATTTGGGCTATATTTAAATCTGAACCGATCTTACCCACTTTCACCATAGTTTTGTTTAGTTAGATTATAAGATGTTGTGCGAAATTTAAAGACAATCGAGCACAATATGTGGCTTTTAAAGCGGCAAAAGTCAAATCGGGAGCGACATTTATATGGGGGCTATATCTAAATCTGAACCGATCTTACCCAATTTCTGCATAGGTGCTTCTAGTAAGATTATAAGATGTTGTGCCAAATTTAAAGAAAATCGAGTACAATATGTGGTTTCTGCAGAGGAAAATGTCAAATCGGGAACGACATTTGTATGGGGCCTATATCTAAATCTGAACCGATTTTCACCGTAGATGTTCTTAGTTTAAATATAAGATGTTTTGCCAAATCTGAAGACAATCTGATACAATATGTGGTTTCTAGAGCGGAAAAAGTCAAATCGGGAGCGAAATTTGTATGGGAGCTATATATAAATCTGACCGATCTGACCGATATTCACCGTGGGTGTTTCTAGTGGAAATATAAGATGTTTTAACAAATCTGAAGACAATCTGATACATTATGTGGTTTCTAGAGCGGAATATGTCAAATCGGGAGCGAAATTTGTATGGGAGCTATATATAAATCTGAACCGATCTGACCGATATTCACCATGGGTGTTTCTAGTGGAAATATAAGATGTTTTACCAAATCTGAAGACAATCTGATACATTATGTGGTCTCTAGAGCGGAAAAAGTCCAATCGGGAGAGAAATTTGTATGGGAGCTATATTTAAATCTGAACCGATCTAACACATTTTTACCACAGGTGTTTCTAATTACAATATAGGATGTTTTGCCAATTTTAAAGAAAATCTGTTGTAATATGTGGAATCTAGAGTGAAAAGAGTCAAATCGGGAGTGAAATTCGGATGGGGGCTATATCTAAATCTGAACCGATTTTCTTCAAATTAAATAGCGTTCGTCCTTATCCCGAAAAACATCGTTGTGCAAAGTTTCATTTGGTTCTGTCTACAATTGCGACCTGTATCATGATTACAAGAATAGATGGACAGACGGACGGACATTGCTAAATCGACTCAAAAAGTGATTCTAAGTCGATCGGTATAATTAACAATGGGTCTATCTCGTTTCCTTTTGGGTGTTACAAACAAATGCACAAAGACATAATACTCTCGTGGAGTGTATAAAAATTACACGGGAAAACATGGTTAAAGTGGTGTTTTCAGCAGCGTTTAGCTCACAGATGTCTTGACCCAGTGGCGAAATATTTTGGCGGTGACCGCTGCAATTTATTTTTGTGATCCATCCTACTATATATATCCAAATAATATTTCAAGTCAAGTTAAAAAGAAAATATAAGGCAGCATTCTTCAAAAAAACTTCAATATACTAAATATTGGGTGATAGGGGATGCATTTTCAGTTAAAATCGTTGGTTGTATTTCCATCCTATTTTTATTCCAAAAGTCAAACTTTTGAAATTACATTATCTCTCACGTCCACAGTGCATGATAACCTAACTTCATGATTCTACCCATTTTTTCCGTAAAAGTTAATAAATTACGAATTTGGAAAAAACTTTATATTTTGCGATTCTATGCAGTCAGATGAATGCATACACCGAATTCTATTATTCTATAGAGTACGACTTTCGAAAATCGCTTTATTTTGCGTATCTACGCAATTTGAGGTATGTACACATCAAATTTAATCATTCTAGCTGTAGCCGTTTAGTTGGTATTTTTATCCCTCTGTTCCCTTGAAGGTACGAATTTGAAAAAATTTTCATTTTCTTGACTTGTTAAATTTCATGCGGTTGGTAAATTTTTTTTTTTCCATTTTAACCCCCCAAAAAGTACGAATTTCAAAATATCCCTTTATTTTACGTGTCTGCGCAATCAGATGGATGTATGAATGGCTGGTACCGAAACCCGAATTTGGAAAAAATATTTTTATATTACTCAATTAGAGGAATGTACACATCGAATTTCGTGTTTCTAGCTGTTGTCGTTTGATAGGTACCACTTTTATCCCTCTTTGACCCATTTCACCACATACGAATAAGAATCACTTTATCACTTTCAGTCCTTGTGAAGGAAACATTTTCCCTTTGGACCGATTTCGCCCAGATGCAATCCCACTCTATCTACGACTATAAAACACATTTGTGGAAAATGTTGTCGTCCTAGCTCCTTTCAACAGACGGACGGGCATGTCGTCTTATTTTATGACTATCAAGAATATATACTCTATAGGGTCTCAGTTCGATATTTCACGTTGTTACAAACGGAATGCCAAACTTAGTATACCCCCATCCTGGTGGTGGAGGGTAGAAAAATGAGTTGACTTCATAAGAAGACACAGAAAGATAGGAATGGGGTTACAAATACCAATGTACAGTGATAAGTTCCCAACATGCAAAGCAATACGAAAAAGATTCAAAATCGTATCGTCTAAAAGAAAAATAATATTGCGGCAACTATCACATTCGTATTGCGGAAGTTATCTCAATTGGAGAAGTTTGTGCGGCCAGAGCAATACGCCAAGGCAATACGAAAGCAATACATACGGATGATAAATCGGCGATATTGCCAGATTATCATCTGGATGATATCGCCATAATAACACCTGGAAGATAAAAATGGGATATCGCCAGATAACCACCTAGAAGACAAAACCTCAATTTTCAATATTTTTCTGTTTTTCATATTTCAAAATTAATAATTACATAAAGTGGTGAATAAACAAATACAATAACCTCATAAATGATAAGAAAGCATAAAATAACTAAGAGTTAAAAATTAAATTATATTCTTTATTATTTCTGTCTTTCGCATGTTTCTGGTTAATCAGATGTACCTTCTTGCACTTGGGTTCGGAAAAGAACCAAAGCATATGCCTGAAAAGAAAACAAGTAAAACGCATATAATACAGGCTATATTATTCAAAATTCCGCTTAAATACCTTTAAATGCAGAAATTGTATAATTTCGAGTCGACGGCTTCTCCTTGGTACCTATCCAAGCGGTCAGTTAAAAGCTTTTTGAGAGCGTGTCTTATCAAAACTGCATGCCACTCCTCTAATTCGTTTTGAAAATATTGCCTCTGTGAAATGCAAAAAATCTTAATGTCTGATAAAATCTTGTACCCAAAAGATGTGCATCAATAATCAACTTACCAGTTGGCTTTTCATCACTTGCTACTGGTTTCATTTAGAACTTCAACTTGTAGCTTCTCTTTTACATATTGCGTGCTAGTCGATTTTGCAATGCACCAATAAAATATGAAAAGAAACACGGATTTCTAATGAAACATATATTTTATTTTATTATTCCCGAAACATTCATACGAAAAATGACAACAAAATCAATATCGCCAACATTTCTTCAAAATGATACAAGGGTGATAAAAAAATATTTTGATGAATTTGATTTGAACTGGGATATTGTCCTGGCTCAAGACCATTTTGCTTCTATATATTGAATAGAATGCAAATTTATTTACAAATGGCATGGTGACATTTATTACTTGGCTGCAGACTACCACGATCATGATTTCGACCATGTCAAAAGTCTTTTCAAGTGGCTTCGCAGCGACTTTTCAACATCAAACCCGGCCTCTATAAGGAGATGATTCTCACAAACGAACGAGAATCACAACTCACTTGCCGAATTTGCATTTAAAAAATCGCACCAAGTAATAAAGCACACATGCCATCTTACAAGCATCTCATTGAGTTGCATATGTAAGTATGTGTATATGCAGGTATAGTTACCCAGCAATACTTCTGCAGTGCCAACGCTCATTTGTTTTAGTTTTTTCGTTTGCATTTTTTTTTGGTCTGTAATCAATATTTGATTTGAACTGGGATATTGTCCTGGCTCAAGACCATTTTGCTTCTATATTTAATAGAATGCAAATTTATTTCATCAAAATGATAAATGATATGATATTGCCACAATATCTTCTTGGAGATATATCATCCAAATGTTTGTAGGGTTACGGCCAAAGTCTATAACTTTTTTATTTACCATCATAAAATTCTGAAATTTGTCAATTTGATATATGACATTATTTCTGATTTTTGAAAAAAAAAGATGGACTGCCCACGCCAACTTTTTAATAATAACTATAGCTTTTTGATTTACCATCATAAAGTTCTGAGATTTGGCATTATGATATGTCCCATTATTTCTGATTTTGAAATGGGCGGGTCACACCCACATTTTTACTAATTAGGAAATTTTTGTTTCTTATAATATGGGTCACTTAAATTGACTCAAATTAAAATATTGCAAAAACTGCAACTTAAGATAGATAACACTGTGTGTAATTTTTTAAGTTATTAAATATAACCATATACGGACACCACTACTAAAAGACCAAAAGAAGACCCGTGTCTCCCAGTTGTGCCCAAAGTCATACACCTTATGGCCATAAAAAATAAAAAACGTGATCTTCAAGGTCAAAATCGCAAATTTAGTCGAACAAAACTTATAGACTGTACTGTGTGTAGGTAGCGTATACGTGCTGTTGATTAAGGAAAATACCACTCATACGCACTGTAGTCGGACTGACCATTAATAGAAACAGTACTGCAAGATATATTTTTCCTACCTAAACGGTGTTAAGAATCATCCCTAGAAAGTTTATATGTTCTAGAAAGTTGTTCATTGAGATCTTAAGTACATTTTTGTAGTGAATTTTTTCCGCGAATTTTGAACGGTTTGCTACCTATGGACCTGACCAAGTGAAAAAGGTTAAAAAATCAAATTTTTTAAGGTTTTTTTGTTGATTTTATAAGTTCACATTTTTGTTCGTTATGATAAGAGGAGAAAATGATCACGTTTTGCATAAATTACACAGAGGCTCAAGATCTTCGGGGGCCCATACAAAAAGAGCATGATTTTGGACAAAGGCTTTTTTTGGAATTTTATCACGTAGAGGTGTCCGTATATGTTTATATTTCTTCGTGTTACACTGTGTAATACTTACATATGATCCGTCGGACTACACAACCTCTTCTCCCTCTTGCTCTTATACTTTTTCTCCAATCAATGTTGGATTTGGTTTATTTTTTTAAATTTTTTTTTTGAAACACCAAACCCACATACGTACGCGAATTTCATAAAAAGTGTACACAAATGAAGATTACAACCCAAATTTTAAGAAAATGCTTAATTTTGCATCAAAAAGTTGTTACAGAAAATATGGCCTACTACTTTTTCGAAGTTGTAAATAAAGGTTTTTGGTAAGAATACATGCAAACTAGAATTTTGAAGTTGGAACCACTGTAAAAACTATATTATAAAATATATTTTTGTTGTTTGTATGTATATTTGGTCTGTTATGTTGTATGTGTTGTCATTTATTTTGGTTTAAGGCCAAAGGTTGTGCTGAAGTCTTCAGCAGAACCCAAAATTAGCGAAAAGGCAAAGTGAGACCTTTATTGTTGCAGCTAAAAGTTGACTGCGCAGTTTCGGGCGCTACCCATCTCGTCAGAACGAATGTATGCCTTTAACTTAAATCATTTTTTTATTTATTTTTAAATATGATAATACCATATTTCAATAGTCATCTTGCATTTGACAACAAAGTTTATTTAAAAAAATATGTTTTTTTACATTTGCCCATTTGTTACCTCTGTGCAATGGTATTATTATTCTGAATTTTAGATGTACATCTATATCTATATATATAAAAATCAATGTGTGTCTGTATGTCTGTATGTTCCGTATAGGACGCCAAACCGGTGGACCGATTCGCCTGAAAATTTTACTGTATCTATCTTTTGGACAGAGGATGGTTACTGGATAGTCTAGGTCACGATAGGACAAAGGGGGGTGGTACCTCCCACACAAAAATATTTTAAAACTATCACAACATGCATACCGATGGGTGGATTCGCTCGATAATTTTACTGCAGCTAACTTCTGGGCAAGGGATGGTTCCAGGATATACTAGGTCATTATGCGAAAAAGAGGCGTGGCACCGCCCACACAAACTATATTTTAAAACTTTCATAAAACACGTTCCGAAGTGCGGATTCTCTTGACAATTTTATTGTGACTAACTTATGAACTGAGGATAGTTTCTGAATGGTGACTATACAAATGGACGTGAGACTGCCCACACGAACAATATATTAAAATTATCACAAAACAAGTAACGAATAACGGATTCTCTTGAAAATTTTACTGTATCTAGCCTGTGGAAAGGGGACGTTTTCTGGCTATAATAGGGGAAGGCACGACAAATGGGCATCACAAACACTATATTTTAAAACTATACCAAAATACATTGATTCACTTCAATATTTTTTTGTAACGAACAGAGGATGACCCTTGACTATAAAAAGGTCATGCTACAAAAAGGGACTATAAAGTAACACGATTTTTTTCTGCCGCTACGTTCAGATAAGGGTTTGCTTCTTGAATATAAGAGGTGATGGTATGAACAACTGGCGCGTTTCCTCATACTCGAACCAGACAAGGTGTTCCAGTAGATGGGTATCAAATTGTTTACGCTTCATATGCATTGGGCCGTGTACACCCAAACAACGCAGAATGTTATTATTTGGGAATGTTATAACCCACTTCACCCACTTCCCACCACTTCCCACTTCAGTTTAAAATTTAAGAGCAGTTGAGAGAGGCGTGTCAGAAACTGGGGGACCACATTAATGTATGCTTCTGTCAGCTGTCATCATCTCCAGATACGAACTTTGTTTGCGACAATATTAAGAACTTGCTCGCCATCTAACCCAAAAGACATGTGGGAAAAATTCAAAGAGGGTATGAGTGAGGACATTTTGCAACATTATCGGACCGTTACGATTCTATATCATTTGCGATTAACATTTTCAACGATACGCTGATAAAAATTTAAGACATATTCCTAGCCATCAGCAACAAAACTCTTAATCAACTTGGATTGATGGTGCCTGAACGTTCTATCGTTGACATTATTGATTGGGATTTACTAAGAGAACGGCAATTCAATGTTGAAGACTTGCGTTTGTTTGTCGCAACAAAAAAACTCTATTAATTGCAAATTGTGGCCTTTGATAAAATTATAACTGCAGTAACAAATGACAGCGGCGGCCTTTTTTCTCGATGCACCAGGAGGCACAGTTATAACCTTTCTCATCACTTTGGTATTAGCGCACATCCGCACTCAAAATGGGATAGCTTTAGATATTGCTTCCCCCGGTATTGCTGCTACATTATTGGATGGAGGACGAACGGCACATTCAGCGTTGAAATTACCATGTATTATGGAATTTGTTGATTCTCCAACCTGTAATATTGCAAAAGTTCAGGCATGCCGAAAATGCTGAAAACATACAAGCTGATTGTGTGGGATGACTGCACCATGGCACATAAGAAATCCCTACAAGCGCTTAATCGGACACTTCAAGATTTTAGATCAAATACACAACCATTATGTGGAACTCTTATTTTACTATCTGGAGACTTCCGACAGACCCTTCCATTATTTAAATTTTCATGAAGTTTTTACATTTTAAAAATGTAACTTATGAATTTAAATAAATAAGTATTAATTTAAACTAATTTACAGAAGTAAAAATATACAAAACAAAAATTGCGAGCATACAAAGTTATATACATAAGGAAGACGAAAACCCGTGCAACGCCGGGTACAAAAAGCTAGTATATATATATATAAATGAATCTGTGTTTGTTTGTTCTTTATAGCAGCCTAAACTACTGAGCCGATCTTCTTGAAATTTTCACAGTATGTTCATAATGAACTGGTGGTGAAAATAGGCTATATAATTTTTTTATATTTTCAATGGGCGTGGCACCTCCCACACAAATTGTGGTTTATTCGTTTTTTATAAATTAGCATATTCGGAGTACTGTTGCGGGTAGAGTCTTGAATTTTTGCGAAAGTTCACTAATTACTATTCTGCACAGTTTTGAAAAAAATGGGCGGTATTGGAAAAGTGGGCGTGGTACTTCCTATACGAAGTTAAAACCCAATTTTGAATATTGTCAGTTCTATGACACCTAGAGTGCTGAAATTTTGTGTAACTGCATCTAGCATCAATATGCGTAGTTGTGCCAAAAATGGGCGGTATCGAAAAAGTGGGCATGGTACCTCCCATACGAAGATAAAACCCAATTTTGAATATTGTCAGTTCCATGACACCTAGAGTGCTGAAATTTTGTGTAAGTGCATATAGCATCAATGTGCGTAGTTGTGCCAAAAATGGGCGGTATTAGAAAAGTGGGAGTGGCACCTCCCATACGAATTTTTTTATTCATTCGCCAAAAGCTGACTTAAGTCAAGAAAATGGAAATTATATTAATTTTTTTGGTTTTTGTGTTGTCTGATTACACTGTGCAACATTTTTGAAGTCATTTCAAAATAACCATATACGGACACCGCTACATGATAAAAGACCAAAAAAAAAAGACCCGTGTTTTTTTGTTTCCCCCAAAGTCATGCACTTTTTTTTTATGGGCCCCCAGAGATTTGAGGCCCCGGTGTAATTTTTGGAAAAAAGTGATCATATTCTCAGGCTCATATCTTGCAAACCGTTCGGAATTTTGATTTACTCTCTGAGGCAAAGTTCTAGCTCTTGTCACAAAGAACAAAAATTGTGAACATATAAAATCAAAAAAACTTCATCTTCAAGGTCAAAATCGCAAAAAACTTAAAAAAATTCGATTTTTTTTAACCTTTTTTCCCCTGTTCAGGTCCATAGGTAGCAAACCGCTGAAAATTCAGGGAAACAATCAACTACAAAAATGTACCTAAGATCTCAATAAACAACTTTCTAGAACATATGAACTTCCTAGGAATTATTCTTAACACCGTTTAGGTAGCGCTTAGGTAGCGCTTAGGTAGCCGCAAAATTGAAAAATTTCCCAAAAATTTCACTGTGCAACATTTTTGAAGTCATTTCAAAATAACCATATACGGACACCGCTACATGATAAAAGACCAAAAAAAAAGACCCGTGTTTTTTTGTTTCCCCCAAAGTCATGCACTTTTTTTTATGGGCCCCCAGAGATTTGAGGCCTCGGTGTAATTTTTGGAAAAAAGTGATCATATTCTCAGGCTCATATCTTGCAAACCGTTCGGAATTTTGATTTACTCTCTGAGGCAAAGTTCTAGCTCTTGTCATAAAGAACAAAAATTGTGAACATATAAAATCAAAAAAACTTCATCTTCAATTCTCAGGCTCATATCTTGCAAACCGTTCGGAATTTTGATTTACTCTCTGAGGCAAAGTTCTAGCTCTTGTCACAAAGAACAAAAATTGTGAACATATAAAATCAAAAAAACTTCATCTTCAAGGTCAAAATCGCAAAAAACTTAAAAAAATTCGATTTTTTTTAACCTTTTTTCCCCTGTTCAGGTCCATAGGTAGCAAACCGTTGAAAATTCAGGGAAACAATCAACTACAATTTTTGTTCTTTGTGACAAGAGCTAGAACTTTGCCTCAGAGAGTAAATCAAAATTCCGAACGGTTTGCAAGATATGAGCCTGAGAATATGATCACTTTTTTCCAAAAATTACACCGAGGCTTCAAATCTCTGGGGGCCCATAAAAAAAAAAGTGCATGACTTTGGGGGAAACAAAAAAACACGGGTCTTTTTTTTTTGGTCTTTTATCATGTAGCGGTGTCCGTATATGGTTATTTTTTTTCGTGTTGCACTGTGTTAGTGAACAATTTGATTGACTTTTTGTATGCTTTTAAGGTAGTACATTTGAATTCCAGCTATTCGATTAAGTAAGTTCTTCTTACGTAGGAAGTTTATAGTTTTGGTTATGGAAAGGAGGAGAATCACACTCAACCTAAAATAAATTTGATTTTCGACAATTCTTCCTTTTTCGCCGTAAACTAAATTTATGTTCTTCAATATTCTCCATGGAACATATCCATTGATTATAAGTGGTACATATATTACCGATCACAAGAAAAACCTCATGAAACCTGATTTTAATCTCCGTCTGTTTTTCTGCCTGGCGAAGCGGGCGGGGGTTCAGCTAGTGAGAACTTCGTCTCATATTTTTTGAGCCGATATGTCCTCTCGATTTGATTAATTTTTTGTTATTGTTCTCATAATATATTTGTTAATATCAACTAAGAAAAAATGTAGACACTGTAAAATTCACAGACGTCACCAGTGACATTTTAATAATTTTAAAAATGTCACATTCCTTCAAGAGGGTCAAAAAAGGGGTTAACGCGCCAACCACAATTAAAAAGTGACAAAGCTGAGGAGGAAGGAAACAGAAATCAATTAGGCGGAGGGATAATCCCAATTAGAACGGAGGCATGACCATGAAAATCAACCCCACATGTTTTCGTTTTTTGTTGTTGTCATAATTCAACAATACGAATACATTTTCTGTACTCGAAGAATGAAATAAAGGCACGAATGAATGAATGTACCGACGAATATGAATGAATGTGTATTTTCGTTTTAGCAAACGTAAGGACAAAATGTTTGCTATTATAACAGCCACGACGATTAAATAAGATATATCTAGACGGCCTGAATAATGACCACCTCCCCACTCTACACGGCAGCCGCATAATAGTAGCACTTAATAAATATTGGTTTTGACCGTGGCGTTACAGTGGGTCCAAGACTAAAGTAGTAATTATTTTAGAGTAATAACACTACTCAACAAAATGAAAAAAATTTCATGTACTCCGGGTGCGATAATTTTTTCTGTGTAGATAACCTTGACATGAGCTCGAAAAACGCAATAAATTTTTTTTTTTTCGTTTGGTTTTTTTTTATTTTTTTTTTTTTTAAATTTAAAAAATTTTTTTTTGGTTAATTTGTTTCGTCCGGCATAACTCGGGAACCACTAGCCCGATTTAATTGAATTAAATTTTAAAAAATTTAAAATTACAATTCCCTTAATCTGTTCCTATACAAGCAACAGTTTCCAAGTTAAAAATGAATATATAAAGGAAAAAACTTATTTTTTGCCTAAAGATTTAAAATTATTTTTTTTTAAAAATCCATAAAAAATCCAAAATGAAAAAATGAAAGTCACATAACCAATGAACAAAATGAGACAAATATCATGAAAATCGATGCACGCGTTTCGCTTTTATTCGCAATTGAGTAAAGGTATGAATTTCAAAAATTTGCTCGACATATGCACAACTTTGTCTATGGTAAGGTTTTTTCTTTTTTTTTTGATTCTCAGAATTAACAAAACGGAATAAACAAAGGGTTATTTAATTTTTATGATTGCGTAAGCAAAGTAATAAACGCTAATAAATGTGCGTGAACAATTAAAAGGAAAGGGGACTTTTTTAATTATTTGGGTTTTCCGTTGGCTACCTGTATTATTTTTTTACAAAAATGCAACCCACATTTAAGGGTGGTCATTATTCGGAAAATTTAAGACTCACACATGGTGAAACAGGTATGTAGCCACCGTAAAAAAATATACACCCATTTATAAGTACCTGTCAGTAAAATACTAAACAATACACAGTATAAATAGGTCTTCATTGATCGATTTTACTCATTCAACAAGTGTCGACGAACGCGATAGTTAAAATGAGCAAACGTTCGCGAGGATTTGAATGCAATACCAATCCAAGTAATTTTTGTTACATGTGCGCCATGCTCGTCACTCACATCGCCCAGGTTGTCCGGAAAGAAGTCCAAGTGCGAGTGTAGAAAATGTATCTTAAGCGACATATTTGCTCTAATTTTTTTATAATTTTGGAGTAGTTGTTCGACGATCTCTCTGTAATATGAGCTTTTGTTGTTTCCAAGAAATCCGGAAACAATTTGCCGAAATGAGTTCCAAGCTGCAGCTTCATTTGGTGATAAAATGTGCTCAAACTGTTGGTCTTGCAACAACTTTTTAATTTGCGGACCGTCGAAAACGCCTTCCTTAATCTTTGCCGATGAAAGGTGAGGAAAAATGGTTTTTAAATAGGCGAACGCTTCGCCATCTTTGTTGATAGCTTTCACGAAGTTTTTTATGAGTCCGAGCTTTATGTGAAGAGGTGGGAGAAAAACATTTTCCTTTTTTATGAGTGGTGTATATTTCACGTTGTCGCTGCCGGGGATGAAGTTAACTCTTTCTGTCCAACTCCTCCTGGTGTAATGATGTTGACGATCGCGGCTGTCCCAAAGGCAGAGAAAACAACAGTACTTTGTGAATCCACCTTGTAATCCACAAAGGATACCGATAACCTTAAGGTCGGCACAAACTTTCCAATCGTGCCTCTCATAGTTAAGGCACTTTAGTAGATTGTCCATGACTTCGTATGTTTCCTTGGTGTCAACGGCATGAGCAATTGGAATCGAAGGTTTCTCGTTGCCGTTGTGCAGTAAAATTGCTTTAAGGCTCTGCTTGTTGCTGTCGATGAAAAGACGCCACTCTCCTGGATCGTAAGAGTACCCGAGTTCACCAAATAATCCGGGAATGTCCTTACAAAAACAGATGTTGTCTTTTTTTGTGTAGTACCTTGCGTATGGTTCATGACGCTTCCTGTAGATTGTTGTCACCACACCAGGAGCCAAGAAACCGAACTGTTGCATGCGCGATGCATGCAACTCTGCATCTTCCTTGGAGAGTTTCAATTCTCTAACCCAATCGTTCAGTTCTGCTTGGGAACATAAGCGTTGACCTCCATGCAATGTATATGTTGACTCGCATTCTGATGTGGTTTCTACTGTCTCCGGATCTGATGTTGGATGTATCGCCTCATTATTAGATGCCCATCTTGAAACGGAATGTTGCGGGTCCACTGGTTCTTCGTAAAATGGCACTGGAAAATTCACTGTTGAAACAGCAGCGTAAGTCCATCGTATATTTTTTCCCACGCCTGTTTTTTTGCTAAGACAGAAGTAGCAATCTGTTACATGGCAAAGCGGAGCTCTCCAAAGCATTGGCATGATGATTCTCGGCTGTCTTCTGAAAGAATTTCAATAATAAGTTATATATGTTCTTGAATTTCGTAATCTACACTTACCTTGAGTCAGCTAGCTGTACGTAGCACCTTGGACATAGAGCACTTGGTGTCCACCGCTCATCTATGTTTGAGACCTTTAAATTGAAGCTCTCTTCAAATGAATCTCTCAATTTAGGTGAAAAACAACGCTTGTTTTTTCAGAAACGTATTCTCCGCACATGTAACAAAAATTACTTGGATTGGTATTGCATTCAAATCCTCGCGAACGTTTGCTCATTTTAACTATCGCGTTCGTCGACACTTGTTGAATGAGTAAAATCGATCAATGAAGACCTATTTATACTGTGTATTGTTTAGTATTTTACTGACAGGTACTTATAAATGGGTGTATATTTTTTTACGGTGGCTACATACCTGTTTCACCATGTGTGAGTCTTAAATTTTCCGAATAATGACCACCCTTAAATGTGGGTTGCATTTCTGTAAAAAAATCATACAGGTAGCCAACGGAAAACCCAAATAATTAAAAAAGTCCCCTTTCCTTTTTTCCTGTTAATTGTTCACGCACATTTATTAGCGTTTATTACTTTGCTTACGCAATCATAAAAATTAAATAACCCTTTGTTTATTCCGTTTTGTTAATTCTGAGAATCAAAAAAAAAAAGAAAAAACCTTACCATAGACAAAGTTGTGCATATGTCGAGCAAATTTTTGAAATTCATACCTTTACTCAATTGCGAATAAAAGCGAAACGCGTGCATCGATTTTCATGATCTTTGTCTCATTTTGCTCATAGGTTATGTGACTTTACGTAAAAGTAATAAGATTTGACATTTTTTTTCATTTTGGATTTTTTATGGATTTAAAAAAAAAAAAATTTAAATCTTTAGGCAAAAAATAAGTTTTTTCCTTTATATATTCATTTTTAACTTGGAAACTGTTGCTTGTATAGGAAAACAATATATGAACAGATTAAGGGAATTGTAATTTTAAATTTTTTAAAATTTAATTCAATTAAATCGGGCTAGTGGTTCCTGAGTTATGCCGGACGAAACAAATTAACCAAAAAAAAATTTTTTAAATTTAAAAAAAAAAAAATAAAAAAAAAACCAAACGAAAAAAAAATTTTTATTGCGTTTTTCGAGCTCATGTCAAGGTTATCTACACAGAAAAAATTATCGCATCCCGAGTACATTTTGACTGTTGACTAGTGTAATTAAACCATAATATAAGTGGAATTTGCATAAGGACTCTGTTTGTAATAAAATAGTGAAATATCACATAAATCGGATGAGACAGTTTTCATTGTGGCAAGTGTTTCACACACTTAAAGTTTTCCTAACTCGAATTAAACAAGCTAAAATGTGTAAAGTTCGTAACCATATTCTAGTCTTATGCAAAATAAATTTTTGGAATTTTGGACATTCAAACGTTGAGTGGGGAGTGAAACTGCAAATAAGAGTTACAATAATTATTTCCACAAAAATATAAATTAATTTTGTCGTTATAAGGAAATAATACTGTCCAACATATTAAGACTTTTTGAATGGAACAGAGTAGCGACCCTCTCATTCTGAAAGGGCATGTAGAGTAGATCATTTTTGTAGAAAACTTATAGTCCAGCTTGCCTGAGTTTCTTTTTACAGCGTTCAAAATTTTAATTTTTGGTCGAAGGTCGAATTTTGCAAAATACCTTATATTTCAACTAGAAACACCCATGGTGAAAATGGGACAGATCGGTTCAGATATATATGTAGCTCCCATACAAATTTAGCCCCGACCGACTTTAGCCTTTCCTTACTTGTTCTTTTTGAAAATTGAAAAACGTAATTTCTTTTTTCGAACCGTTTCTTTAACATTTTAAGAGATTTCGCACTCGAATTTGTTTTATTAGAAATAATGGTTTCACTGTGCGAATGCTGTATTGGTTTTTACTATGATGTCGTAGACGTCACAACTATGACATCTTATATTATTTGTCGAGATCGCAACCTCCGCTTCAGAACATAAAATCTTTTGAAAGATCTTGATAGTCAGCGGTAAATGTATTAAATCGAAACTAGAATTGCAAACCGATTGTTGCGGTGTAACCATTACATTCGATGTGCGATAGAAGCGATTCTTGGACGAAAGCATCAAAAGAAACGCATGCTGACCGATAACAGCCTTCTGGAATTTGCTAGACTTAGAACGGAAACAACGTAAAACTATAATAACCTGTAAAGTTTGTATTAACTCCGTTCGTAGTTTCGCCTGGAATATAAATTTCTTTTTTCACCATAATTAATATTTTATAATTATTTATTACCGTTTGATAAATTTGTATGTTTCCTTTTTCGTTTCACCCACAGCCGCCAACTATGTGGCAAAATAAATCCATTGTATATATCCTGAAATTCTAAATATATAACAATCTATATAAACTATTTAGAGATATCAGCAAATTGTGGCCTCGCAAGTTTTGTGCGGGAAAAAATTTGACAATTTAAGTCATTCGTTACAATTGTACCTATTCTGCCGGATGAGCGTTTAAAGGCCACGGCTCTCTTGCCTATGACTATAGGGCATATGCCCAAAACAATCCGAGGTAATAACTGTTTGAAATTTCGTAGAGCTACACAAGTTGCAGAATTATTTTCATAGTAAATCGATTTTCAGACGCTTAGCACATGAATGATCAGACTAACCCCCAATCATGACGACAATTTCAATTATTTTTGCACAATTTTGTTTTATTTTACAATAAATCTTTTCAGTGGACCCTAATGCATATAAAGAGTGATTTTTTTGAGGTTAGGATTTTCATGCATTAGTATTTGACAGATCACGTGGGATTTCAGACATGGTGTCAAAGAGAAAGATGCTCAGTATGCTTTGACATTTCATCATGAATCGTCTTACAAACGAACAACGCTTGCAAATTATTGAATTTTATTATCAAAATGCGTGCTCTGTTAAGAAAGTTCATTGCGCGCTTCCATTTTATGGTCAGTTTAATCGACCCACTGAAGCGGCTATTCGGGCTATTGTGACTAAATTTCGCACCAAATTTACATTGTTGGACATTAAACCACCAACACGCTTACGTAGAGTGCGAACTGAAGAAAATATCGCAGCTGTATCGGCCAGTGTTAATGATGACCACCAATTTTCGATTCGTCGCCGTTCGCACCAATTGGGTCTCTGTTACTCAAAAACGTGGAAATGCCAAAATTGGACTAAGCGGATGGACCACCTAAGACGCAGCCGCGGTCAACATTTAAATGAAATTATCTTCAAAAAGTAAATGTCATGGACCAATCTAACGTTTCAAATAATGAACCGATGAGATTTTGCAAATTTTATGCGTTTTTTTTTAAAAAAAGTTATCAAGCTCTTAAAAAATCACCCTTTATCACCAGGGCAAATGTTTCCACCAATTCTTATACGTTTATGATGTCTTTAAACAACTACACTCTCTAAACCATATCTACCTTAACGTTCGTTTGAGACCGACTGTGCTTCCTAGAATACAGAACTCATTTCCATTCCTAAATCCTACCATTTAAAACAGCACACACACACGCACACATATGAAGAAACAATGATAAACAGCCACCACTTCAGTGCAAATGATGTAGAAAGAGGGGTGGCCGACAATTGGTTGGGTTGGGGGATTGGACAAACAATGCCATGAGAAATTATGTTTAGTTAAGCACTTGATTTATTGGAAATATCGCATTATTATTGTTTTTATCACCCCATGACCTCCAACCCCTCTGGAGAACAGCACTAAAATATTTGCCAGGAATGACATTTGCACACACACATACATACATTTATACATTCACATCTAACTAGTCAGATACACAAATATCGATGTCCTTAGTGATATCCTGAAACATTTATAAAATCGAAAGCGAATGAATGAATGAATGGATGAATGTGAGTGTGTACGAGTTAGCTTAAATATGTATGTATATGTCTGCTATTCACATATGTACATGTGTGACTGTCACACTCACACACACCCACATACAAGCTGTTCACATCCCTGTGTATGGTTGTTTGTGCATTTCAACAATTTTGCTGACATTTAAGTGCCTTGTTAACACAGTTTGTGTGCCTTGGAGCTTTCGAATTGTTAAAGAGTGACAGGTCAGAATGTTGAAAATGAAGCAAAGGAATGGCAGGTCATTTTCCATTTTCATTTAACATCCTGAAACCGGGTCAGGCTAAAAGCGACTACATCTGTAGATTTACGAGGAAAACTTAATCTGCGCAAATTTTTGATGAAGGTATTGAGAATACGGAATTCTTTTGAACACAAAACCAGGAATTGATTTATGAAGGGTGTCCCATTAAGAGTACAAAAATTAAAATGTTTGGATTTCTGAGTGTTACATAGAAATCCTCACAGAGATGGTGTTTGTTATACCGCTCGACCCAGTTTCACTTTCTGAATCCATTCACGTGTCCATCTATTGTCGTTATCAAAGTACAGGTCGCAATTTTTTCCGCCCTCAACAAATTATTGCACAAGGGAACTTTTTGGATTAAGGACAGACCCTATTGAATTTGTATTATATCGGTTCATATTTAGATATAGGCCCCATGTCCTTCCCAATTTGACTTTTTCCTTTCTACAAACCACATATTTTCTCCAATTCTGTTCCTATTTCGGAGAATACGTTATATTTCACATAAAAGCAACTATGGTGAGAGTAGAAGACATATATATGTTTTGATATAACTAATGTGACCATCCATCCCGCTTTTCGCGGGACTATCCCGCTTTTTGATGCCCAGTCCCGCTTAATGTTTCTATCCCCCATAACCCCACTTTTTTACCAAAAATCCCGCTTTTTCGTTTTACATAATTTTTGTACAATATCGATTTCAAATTTGTTAGTAACCGACAAAAGTCCACTATTTAGGAGTATTAATAGCAAATTAATCTATACTTTCATAAAATGTAATTCAATTTGTTCAATTGATTAATATAAAACATATATTAATAATACGATCAAACCTAATCTTATATACCGTCCACCATTGGTGTGAATTTCACACTATTACCTATTCATGACTTTCAACTTTTTACTGTATTAAATAAATTGTGATGTTTCTTTGGTGATAAGTGGAAAATGTTAAATATCTTTAGAGATCACTCCCGCAGCAATCTTCACAAAATGTTCTTAAATACCCTAAATGTTTTTTCTTTATTTAGGGTAGGTAGGGAAAACTTGATGACTCTCGGCCAATTTTAACTATTCAGTAATCAAGGTATCCTGAAGTTCATGATTCCTGATATAGCCGTTTGATTGGTACCATCTGTCTCATTTTCCCATTGTGCACCTAAAAGTACGAATTTGGAAAAAAGTCAGCCAGTGGTATTCGAAACGCAGCCATTTTAATTTATAACACCATGCGACAGTACTTTTTGGACCTAAACAAGACCATATGAAGTACATATGAAAATATAGATAATATGTAGGAAAATTATGTACTCAGTTTTTCATTTGGTGATATTTACTCCTTTTTACAGGACATCTAATTTCCAAAGGACTTAAACAGGCGATATGGGTATCAAAATGAAAGAGAAGAATGTATGTTAAAAATACTAAAAATTTCTTGCATCTATCTGTATTAGTTTAGCATTAATAACCATTTCAATTTTTCCCTCTTAAATAGTAAAATATGAATAAACTAAATAAATAATGAGGGAAACTTGAAATTGCTGGAATATTAACTATAGAAAAATTATATTTAAAATATTTTTAATAGATATTCTTCTATTTAATTTGATATCCATATTGTCTGTGTGTGGCTCTTGAAAGTATAAAAATAAATTATTAAGATTAATATATCCTTTGAAAATTAAAAGTCCTGTAAAAAGGAGAATGGATCACCAAATGAAAAATTGAGTTCACAGTTTTTTACACACAAACTCTAGTTACACATGTATACTGTATTTCTCAGGCCCAGTAAATGTAAAATTGCCGCACGGTGTAATCCAGCTATTTTTTTATGTTTACTTTTTTGGTTAGATTTTCACGATATCGCATTTTTTCTACAAAATCCCGCCAAATCCCGCTTTTTGAACTCATAAATCCCGCTTTTTGCCGAATAAGAGATGGTCACGTTAGATATAACCCATGCCTTTGAAAGGCAACTAACTTTCGCGTTCGTTACGGTGGCGATACTGTGTAATAAATGACGGATCTTTCTCGGTTCCTTCTGGACCAGGCTTGCCAGATACATTTTTTTCCTTGTCCCAAAAATTGTCATAAAAAATCCTCAATTATCCCCAAAACACTTATTTTATTTATTTTTTTATTTATTATTCAAAGAATTCGACAAAAAAATATGAATGATTTGTTGATTCGTCAATAATAAACCAGTAAGGAAAGGCTAAAATCGGGCGGGGCCGACTATATGATACACTCCACTTTCTATCAGTATACAATTCAATTCGGAAAAAAGTGAAAACGGGAAGAATTTTTGTATGTTTCCTAATCATAGGCTAATATGTCCTGGTTCCATTTGTCAAATCGAAAAGAATATTTGTATCACGGCTATATCCAAACATGGAATGAAGTGACCCATTACACAACAGGTTCTTCCAGTTCTCAATTTTAAGTAAATCGATGAAAATACGTGGTTTCTGGGGCGGAAAAATCAAGTCGGGAGCGAAATTTGTATAGGAGCTATATATAAATCTGAACCGATCTGACTCATTTTCATCCTGGGTGTTTCTAATGCAAATATAAGATATTTTGCCAAATTTGAAGAAAATCTGTTAAAATATGTGGTTTCAGGAGCGGAAAACTCAAATCGGGAGTGAAATTCGTATGTGGGCTATATCTAAATCTGAACCGATCTGGCTCATTTGGTCTGTTTCATGGGTGTTTCTAGTTTAAATAGAAGATGTTTTCTGTTGAAATATGTGGTTTCTACAGCAGAAAAAGTCAAATCGGGAGTGAAATTCGTATGGGGGCTATATCTAAATCTGATCCGATGTGGCTAATTTTCACCGTGGGTGTTTCTATTTGAAATATAAGATGTTTTGCCAATTTTGAAGCACATCTGTTAAAATATGTGGTTTCTACAGCAGAAAAAGTCAAATCGGGAGTGAAATTCGTATGGGGACTATATCTAAATCTGAACCGATCTGACCAATTTTTACCACAGGTGTTTCTAGATGAAATATAAGATGTTTTGCCAAATTTGAAGACAATCTGATACAATATGTGGTTTCTAGAGCGGAAAAAGTCAAATCGGGAGCGAAATTTGTACGGGAGCTATATATAAATCTGAAGCGATCTGACCCATTTTTACCATAGGTGTTTCTAGTTGAAATGTAAGATGTTTTGCCAAGTTTGAGGAAAATCAGTTTTAATATGTGGTTTCTAGAGCGGAAAAAGTCAAATCGGGAGCGAAATTTGTATGGGAGCTATATATAAATCTGAACCGATCTGCCCCTTTTTTACCACAGGTGGTTCTAGGTGAAATATAAGATGTTTTGCCAAATTTGAAGACAATCTGATACAATATGTGGTTTCTAGAGCGGAAAAAGTCAAATCGGGAGCGAAATTTGTATGGGAGCTATATATAAATCTGAACCGATCTGACCCATTTTTACCATAGGTGTTTCTAGTTGAAATGTAAGATGTTTTGCCAAGTTTGAGGAAATCAGTTTTAATATGTGGTATCTAGCGTGAAAAGAGTCAAATCGGGAGTGAAATTCGTATGGGGGCTATATCCAAATCTGAACCGATTTTCTTCAAATTAAATAGCGTTCGTCCTTATCCCGAAAAACTTTGTTGTGCAAAGTTTCATTTGGTTTTGTGTCCAATTGCGACATGAATCGTGATTACAAGAATAGATGGACAGACAGACGGACATCGTTAAATCGATTCAAAAAGTGATTCTAAGTCGATCGGTATAATTAACAATGGGTCTATCTCGCTTCCTTTTGGGTGTTACAAACAAATGCACAAAGACATAATACTCTCGTGGAGTGTATAAAAAGGTTTTATATTTGAAAGAATTCATCCAAAACAAAACCAGTAAGGAAAGGCTAAAGTCGGGCGGGGCCGACTATACGATACACTCCACTTTCTATCCGACTACAATTCAAGTCGGTAAAAAGTGAAAACGGGAAGAATTTTTGTATGTTTCCTTATCATAGGCTAATACGACCTGGTCCAATTTGTCAAATCGAAAAGAATATTTGTATCGGGGCTATATCCCAACATGGAATAAAGTGACTAACTTTCAAAATAAGTTCTTCCACTTCAAATATAACGTTTGGTGGTCACTTCAAAGAAATTCGGAGAAAAATTGTGGTTTCTGGGGCGGAAAAAGTCTATCCGGGAGCGAAATTTGTATCTATATGTAAATCTGAACCGATCTGACCCATTTTCACCATGGGTGTTTCTAGTTGAAATATAAGATATTTTGAAAGATTTGAAAGAAATCTGTTAAAATATGTAGTTTATAGAGTGGAAAAAGTGAAATCGGGAGAGAAATTTGTGTGGCAGCTATATATAAATCTGAACCGATTTGACCCATTTTCATCATGGGCGTTACTAGTTGAAATATAAGATAGTTTGCCAAATTTGAAGACAATCTGATACAATATGTGGTTTCTAGAGCGGAAAAAATCAAATCGGGGGCGAAATTTGTATGGGAGCTATATATAAATCTGAACCGATCTAACACATTTTTACCACAGGTGTTGCTAGTTGAAAAATAAGATGTTTTGCCAAATCTGAGGACAATCTGATACAATTTGTGGTTTCTAGAGCGGAAAAAATCAAATCGAGAGCGAAATTTGTATGGGAGCTATACATAAATCTGAACCGATCTAACACATTTTTACCACAGGTGTTGCTAGTTGAAATATAAGATGTTTTGCCAAATCTGAAGACAATCTGATACAATTTGTGGTTTCTAGAGCGGAAAAAGTCAAATTGGGAGCGAAATTTGTATGGGAGCTATATATAAATCTGAACCGATTTGACCCATTTTCATCATGGGCGTTTCTAGTTGAAATATAAGATAGTTTGCCAATTTTGAAGAAAATCTGTTAAAATATGTGGTATCTAGAGTGAAAAGAGTCAAATCGGGAGTGAAATTCGTATGGGGGCTATATTTAAATCTGAACCGATTTTCTTCAAATTAAATAGCGTTCGTTCTTATCCCGAAAAACTTAGTTGTGCAAAGTTTCATTTGGTTCTGTGTACAATTGCGACCTGTATCGTGATTACAAGAATATATGGACAGACAGACAGACAGACGGACGGACATCGCTAAATCGATTCAAAAAGTGATTCTAAGTCGATCGGTATAATTAACAATGGGTCTATCTCTCTTCCTTTTGGGTGTTACAAACAAATGCACAAAGACATAATACTCTCGTGGAGTGTATAAACACGTAAGGAAAGGCTAAAGTCGGGCGCGGCCGACTATGTGATACACTCCACTATCTATCGGAATACAATTCAATTCAGTAAAAAAGTGAAAACGGGAAACATTTTTGTATGTTTCCTAATTACAGGCTAATATGAGCTGCTCCAACTTGTCAAATCGAAAATAATATTTGTTTCGGGCTCTATCCAAACATGGAATGAAGTGACTTCTTTGTGACTTTCACAAGTTGAAGCATAACGTGTTATGCTCAATATTAAGAAATTCTTTAAAAATACGCGGTTTCTGGGGGAACGAAATTTGTATGAGAGCTATATATGAATCTGAACCGATCTATCCTATTTTTACCAGAGCTGTTTTTAGTTAAAATATAAGATGTTTTGCCAAATTTGAAGAAAATCTGTTAAAGTTTGTGGTTTCTAGAGCGGAAAGAGTCAAATCTGAGGAGACATTTGTATGGGAGCTATATATAAATCTGCACCGATCAATCCTATTTTTACCAGAGCTGTTTTTAGTTGAAATATAAGCTGTTTTGCCAAATTTGACGATAACAGCTATAAACACGAAATTTGGTATGTACGTTCCTCTAATTGAGTAGATAATATAAAATTATTTTTACAAAATTCGTACTTTTAAGGGGTAAAATGGGATAAGAGGGATACAAATGGTACCAAGCAAACGGCTGCACCTAAAATAATAAAATTCGGAGTATATATTCCTCTGACTGCGTAGACACGAAAAATAAAAACGTTTTTCCAAATTCCTACTTTCAAGGGATACAATGGGAACATAGGGATAAAAATGGTACCAACTAAACGACTACAGCAAGAATGATGAAATTCGATGTGTACATACCTCTAATTGCGTAGACAAGTAAATTAAAGGAATTTTTAGAAAGCCGTACTTTTAAGGGGGTAAAATGGGAAAAAATGGTACCCACCAAATGTCCACAGCTAGAATGAAGGAATTCGGTGTACACATTCGTCTGACTGCATAGACAAGCAAAATAAAATCGAATTTTTTAATTTTTTGAATCATGAAGTTAGGTTATCTTGCACTGTGTACGTGAGCTTAAATATCTTCGTTGTCAAAGGTTTTAGTAACATTAAGAAAATTAAGTTGATGATATAAATTATAATTTATTTTTAATGATTAATGTAAATATCCTAGTACCCCTTAAGATTTAATCTAGAATACGATTGTGTAACTTATTCTACCCTTTAAAGTTTTCGTGTAATATCTAGTTTTTCAGTCAGATATTTAATTCTAATTATAAGGAGCATTTCCCAAAAATGAATCTCGGTTTCATTTAACAAATTTCGATGTATTTTTAGATTAGCAACAAGTAGACTATTTTTATTTGATCTTACAACCTTTCTTGCATGTTTAAATCGACTCAGATTGCGATTCTAAGTCGGCCGGAATAACAGAAGTCAATTTTAATAAAAATTTGGTTGCTAATGCTTCATAATGATTGTCATTATGAAGCGTTTGTAAACATTTCTTCCAAAAATATGATTAAATCGATGTTATGATTAAATATTAAAACCGTAGATTCAGCTACAAAAGCAATACATTACCGGCCTTGAAAGATATATATTAAAAACGAAAACGTAAAAGACATCGAATCATTTTATTCAGTTTTGGTTTTGCATAATACCCTTTAATTCCAACTAAATTGCCAGATATTGTCAATATTATTGTTATTCTTAAATTAATATTAAATTTTTTATACATTTTCTGAGGCGCCCTAATGTTCCCTGGCATGATAATACTTAACGTGAAACATAAGTGAATAATTTAGAATAATATTCAACCAAAGGAAGTCAGAAATATGTCCGTATCCGTTTTCCGCCCTTCAAAAGAACCGGGGGGTTTCAATTTCATTTGCCGCCATACGCCGCCCAGACTACAGCAACCATCAATTGGGTAACGTTCATTCATGTTCCATCCATAGTTTGCCACTCAAAGGCATCTATGGGGATTTAAATTTCAAAGTCAAATACCAAGGACGACGGAGTAGATGGCGATGGCGGTGGCGATGTCGATGTTAGCGTCAAAATGGCGTTGGTGTTTAGTGTTGCAGAAGAGAAAAGAAGAGTAGGATAGAGAAGAGTAGAGAAGTCAGTGTGGTGACGGAGGCAGGCCATAAATTATGCAGACAAAGACGTAACATATTCACAACAAAAGCACTTGTTGTTGCCACGGAGTAGCAACGACATTGTTCCAGTAGCACCATCACCAGCAACACCGTGTCAGAGAACATGGCATGTATAAAAGGCAATTTGTAGATAAAAACACCCACGACATCGGCAGCAGCAGGATTGCGAATTGTTGCAGACGAACGAGAGGAATTGACAGCATTTCACATGAAATGGAACTTCGACACCATGAACAACAACCGCATGGGCGGGCGGATGTACAGGCGGACGGACGGATGCAGAGACTCTTTGACTGACGGACCGAACAGATAAGTGTGGCAAGAAAAAAAGGTAAAAACAAGACAATAACATGGAATTCAGTCAGAAAACAAATGTACCCCAGACAAAAGCGGTTTATTGTTTGGCATATCGCTTGCCACTCAAGTAGTGCCACCGAGTAGCAACATTGTTGTGGCAATGCTGCTGATGATGGTGATGATAAAGGCTGTGGAGGGTGGTGGAGCTGGTGAAACAGTGATTTGTAAATCTATTTTAATTCCAAATCAAAATGTAGTTATGAGGTTTAAATAATATCTCTACTAATTTCAAGACACCAGACAGTATTGCCGATTGATATCAGCGACATTCCGCCTACGGACAGACTGGCGGATGAAAATACAAACAGATCGGTTGGGATTGCAAATGGATTTATGACAGCAAGATGCTGTCCCGAATATGCAATTTAAAACCATTAATTTTTATACGTGGAGTGTAGTATACTAAATGGGGGTATACTAAATTTGTCATTCCCTTTGTAACAACTTGAAATTGAGACCCTTTATAAGGTATATATTCTTGATCGTCATAAAATCCTAAAACGATTTAGCCATTCCCGTCCGTCTGCTGAAAGCACGCTCGGATGAGCTAGGACGTCCAAATTTTCGATAAATTCGTTTTATAGTCGTAGATCGGTTGGGATTACAACTAGGCGAAATCGGTCCACAGGGAAAAAAATTCCCTCACAAGGACTGAAAATATCCAAAATAACCCCTAATATTTTACAGTATTTAAGCATGAGTGATGAATGATTATTTGTCACTAGAATATGTGAAGTGTGATATCACTTCTTTATTAGCAATAATTTAATTAATAATTTTGATACGATCATTTCAGATCGAACGACCTTTTCAGATCATTCGCCTTTAGGAATTAAAATTGCACTGTCTGATTTTAATATTCATTTGCTTTAGGAATACCGATTGGAGATTGTTTGGGAATAATATAAGCAGCTCAATTTCGACTCATTTCCCTCCGAAATTCCTATATTTGTCGAACCAGGAAATAGATTACTACATTGAAGAATTCGAGGCCTCGTTGAATTTTATTACATTTATTCATTCTGATAGGGTGGAGCATATACATAGAAAATTTATTGTTTCCGTTAAAGTTAGGCGTCTTTTGAAAATTAAGTGTGATTGGCAGAAGGATTTGAAAAGAATTTATTCAAGGACCTTAAACAGAATGCACCCAAATTACTTATTAATCTCGAAACAAATTGAATTAATCAAGATATTTATAAAGCAACAGATTGAAATTGATTAGGCTAAATCGTTCCATGATGGACTTAGTAAAATTCACCCGGGTCCCTCAACGTATATAATATTATTGGCTGTCAAAATCGTTCAGTTATTAAAAATCTTTCTGTGAATGGTGTCGAATTCGAGGAGACATCGCGAAAATTTGATCTTCTGAAGAATCATTTTTCTTCGGTTTATTCAGGTTCCGCTCCAGGTAGAGACACTCGCATAGAAATAGAGGAAACTATTTGAAACTACTTTGAATTGTCAGAATTCGGCTTTCACCACTCAGGGAATTGTTGTGGATTTCTCGAAATCGCTGAATAACAAGAATGCGGGTGGAACAGCTAATATATCGAACTTTATAAGAGAAGGTTACCATGAAACCTTTTGGATACCTAACTATAACATATAATAATTGCATCAACAACAGCTATTTTCCAAATTCCGGTTAGAACCAAATTGCTTTTGTACAAAGTGAGTATCAGACCGATTCTTTTGTATGCATCCGATATGGTTCTCCATATCTCCAACTGTAATGAAGAGATTGGTGATATTTAAGAGAGGGATAGTTCGGAGGTGCATAGGAAAGAATTTTCGGTCATTTAATATAAAGTTCTCTAATCGATATGTTTATGAGAATTCTTCGCTCTCTTCCTCTCCCGTAGATTTATAGAAGGCCTGGTTTCGTTCGAAGGAAACATAATGCAAGAGATATTGTCTTCTGAGACCAACTTTTGTTGGTCTTACTTATCTGCAATTGGTATCCTGCAGGAACAACTCGATATTCCTGGTCGAAACTTTTACTTTCGTAGGACGCCTGGAATAGACAGACTGGGTTAGTTTTTATACACTCCACGAGAGTATTATGTCTTTGTGCATTTGTTTGTAACACCCAAAAAGACTTAGAATCACTTTTTGAGTCTATTGAGCAATGCCCGTCTGTCCATCTATTGTTGCAATCAAATTAAAGGTCGCAATTATAGTCCGATTTAAAAAAATTTGCCACAAATAAGTTTTGTGGATCAAAGACGAATGCTATTTAATTTGAGGCAAATCGGTTCAGATTTAGATATAGCCCCCATACAAATGTCGCTCCCGATATGACATTTTCCGCTCTAGAAACTACATGTTGTACCCGATTTTCTTTAAAATTGGCACAATATCTTATAGTCCAACTAAACAAAACTATGGTGAAAGTGGGTAAGATCGGTTCAGATTTAAATATAGCCCAAATACAAATGTTGCTCCTAAACGTTTAACCGATCTTGGTCAAACTATACATATTATATTTCACCTAATTCGTTCCAGGTTTCAATATACCCCCATACAAATGTCCTTTCCGATTTAACATTTTTTGTCAAACACATACATTTAAAGGATAAAATTAAATTGTATTCGGATAGAAAGTGGAGTGTATCATAGAGTCGGCCCCGCCCGACTTTAGCCTTTCCTTACTTGTTTTACTTTAGATTTAGATTAGTACGTAAGACTTACTTTAAGCGAGTTGGTACGTAGTTTTTAAGTAAAATATTAGTAGTCTCATCTTTACAAGTCACTGCAAGTGCCGGGAGCAAGAACTATTACCCTATTATTTCTGTATTATTCACTACCTGCACTTAGTGTTAATTACTACTTATGTTTTAGTTTGTCAACTTTTACTTAATATGTTATAATTATGCGCATTCCCCCTATAAAAAACGTGCATCATACAGTGATTCTTATTCATAGGGGATGAAATGGGGTCAAAAAGGGATAAAAATGTTACCTATCAAAAGACAACAGCTAGACGCACGAAATTCGGCGAACAAAGGGATAAAAAAGGTAACAACTAAACGGCTACAGCTAGAATGATGAAATTCGGTGTGTATATCCCTCTAATTGTGTAGACACGTAAAATAAGGAGATTTTTGAAATGGTACAAACCAAATGGCCGCAGCTAGAATCATGTAATTCGGTGTATACATTCCTCTGACTGCATAGACACGCATAATAAAAAAGATTTTTCCAAATTCGTACTCTTTTACACTTACGGCAAAAAGTGGTTGAAGTTAAGTTATCTTGCACTGTGTACGTGAGATAATTGATTTTCAAAATTTGTATTTATACACTCCACGAGAGTATTATGGCTTTGTGCATTTGTTTGGAACACCCAAAAGGATGCGAGATAGACCCATTGTTAAGTATACCGATCGACTTAGAATCACTTTCTGAGTCGATTTAGCAATGTCCGTCTGTTCATCTATTGTTGTAATCAAATTACAGGTCGCAATTATAGTCCGATCTTTACACAAATTGGCGCAAGTAAGTTATGTGGATCAAGGACGAACGCTATTTAATTTGATGCAAATCGGTTCAGATTTAGATATAGCCCCCATTCAAATGTCGCTCCCGATTCGACATTTTCCGCTCTACAAACGACTTATTGTACCCGATTTTCTTTAAATTTGAAATCTTATAATCCAAATAGAAATACCTATGCAAAACTTGGGTAAGATCGGTTCAGATTTAGATATAGCCCCCAAACAAATGTGGCTCCCGATTTAACTTCTGCCGCTTTAGAAACCACATATTGTACTCGATTTTCTTTAAATTTGGCACAACAGATTTTAATCCAAGTAAAAAACCTATGGTGAAAGTGGCTAAGATCCGTTCAGATTTAGATAAAGCGCAAATACAAATGTTGCTCCCAAATGTTTAACCGATTTTGGCCAAACTATACATATTATATTTCACCTATTTCGTTCCAGATTTCAATATACCCCCATACAAATGTCCTTTCTGATTTAAAATTTTTTGTCAAACACATACATTTACAGGATACAAAATGCTTCCCCTTTTCACTTTTTCACCGAATTAAATTGTATTCGGATTGAAAGTGGAGTGTATTATAGAGTCGGCCCGCCCGACTTTAGCCTTTCCTTACTTGTTTTGGAATTAAAATAGGATGGAAATACAACCAACTGTAGCACCCACTATCTACCAATATTTATGGTATTTAAGCATTTTTGAAGATTGCTGTCTTATATTAACTTCTTGAATGGCAGCCTTGCCTTATAAGAGAAAATTTAAAATAAAATTTTATTTATTTATAAAATTATTTTTTTTAATATTTTTATTTGTTTTTTTTTGCTTTATTCAAAAAATTGACATTTTCTTGTAATGTTAATGCACTTCTATGAAAATCGACAGCCTCTGTGGAATGGAGTCCATGGTGGAGGGTATATAAAGTTCGCCCGGCCTTAACGCCGTTTTTAGTTGTTTTTCATCTAATGCAGTCGCCTCTTTGCACTACTGAAGCAAATTATCATTTAAAATTCAGACATACACACGCACAGACAAAATACTAAAGGCAATTCCATTCACCATCTCTGCCTATGACAAAGTTGTGGTGTAGTTGTTTCTTCATTCCTTTGTGCAATAATACTGATCATAAGACTTCTAACCGCATTTGCAAAAAATCGAAATATAAATATTGTGCAGTTGATGTCGAACTTTTCAAAATATGGTCAATAAGTGGGGATTTCATGCAACATGCAAATAAATAAAGTCGCTTTCTCTTTCTTTCTCTTGTCAAAGTGCACTTTAAATGTGATTGAATGATTGATTGAATGGCTTGTATTTCAAGTGCACGCATCAGTGCTAGTTAAATATTTTCTCTTTCAAATACAATACTTGAGTGCGCTTTTTGTAAATTTAATAAGTTTAATTGCAGATGTTTATCTAAATATAGATATATATTCAAGTGTTGTCTGAAGTGCATACAGTTTTTGTTTATGAAGATATTGGGAAACAATTTGCTGGATTTATTAACTGCCAGACCCACAATGTCGAAAGAAAATCTATGCGAACGAAAGCCAGTCACTCACTTTCGCATCAAAAAGCGACCCACTATCTTCTGACTTTTCGTTCGCATAGCCTTACGTGTTGTGAGTGAATTAAAATGTTGCCAGATCAAAAAATCCTCAAATAATCGCAAATATGCCAAGAAAAAAACGTTAAATATCCAAATTCAAACTTATAATAAAAAAGTTGTCAAAACTTTTTCTCAGCTGAAATAACTGAAAACAAAATTCAAAAAAATATGTAAACAATCAATATTTGGAGTTGTTTTTGTGTGTTGTCGAAAACTATAAATTTTTCCAACTCGCACATTTTTTGGAGGAATGTTAATTTCGAGATCCCCGTGGGTAGCTACTGGTCATCTCTAACATTCATGAGATGACCAAAAACCAATAAGTGTATTCTTATTTTACATGGAAATACTTATTTTACATGAAAATACCCCTTTATGAATACAAGGAACGTGGCTGAAAGACCCAGTGCACGGAGCAACGGAATGTATAAATGCGTGATGTGATCTCCGGTACTCAGTGGAAGAAGGGGATGAAGTAGAGAGGATAATAACAAAAATATACATTAAATTTATTTTGTGTTTTTTATTTATTTATGAAAACGGCAGACAAAACACAAGTGAGTGCTTTTGACATTTTCATTCGCACAGATGACAGAAAAAATAGTTAGTGGCCCCCGATTTTGTACTGAAATGCTTACGTTTTCGTTCGCATAGATTTTCGTTCGCTTTGTCGTTCTAGTGCCTGTTAGTTGGTCCCAAATCAGAACGTTAACGTTCGACATCGTAGGCCAGGCAGTAATTTATAAAGCTTTATTTTGCGTAAAAAGTATAAAAACTGAACTTAATCAAATTAGAAGAATCAAAAGGGAATCTAAATTAGAGGCCGTACGAGCAAAAGGACGATAATCTGTGACCACTTTTTTCGGGCCAAAAAATTAAAATTGTATTTCAAAAAATAAAAATGTATTTATTTTATTTTCATTACTTTAAACCTTCACAACTTCTAAACCGTACGAGCAAAAAGACAATAGTCTGTGATCACTTTTTCGGACCAAAGAGTTAAAGTCTAGTTTCAAAACTTTAAACCTTCATAACTTCTATTCTAGAGGCCGTACGAGCAAAAGGGCAATAATCTGTGATCATTTTTTCGGGTCAAAACATTGGATTTTTTTCAAATTTTATTTTCAAATCTGTAAACCTTCATAACTTCTAAACTAGAGGCAGTACGAACTAAATGACAATAATCTGTGCTCACTATTTTCGGGTCAAAAAATTAAAATCTATTTTCAAATATTTAAACCTTCATAACTTCTAAGCAAGATGCAAAACAAATTAAAATCTATTTTCAAAATTTTAACCTTCATAACTTTTAACTAGAGGCCTCACGAGCAAAAGGACAATAACCTGTAATCCATTTTTTCGGCTAAAAAAATTGAATTTTTTTAAATTTTATTTTCAAAACTTTAAACCTTCATAACTTCTAAACTAGAGGCCGTACGAACTAAATGACAATAATCTGTGATCACTTTTTTCGGACAAAAAAAATTGGATTTTTTCAAATTTTATTTTCAAAACTTTATACCTTCATAACTTCTATACTAGAGGCCGTACGAGCAAAAGGACAATAATCTGTGATCACTATTTTCGGGTCAAAAAATTAAAATCTATTTTCAAATATTTAAACCTTCAAAACTTCTAAGCTAGATGCAAAAAAAATAATATCTATTTTCAAAATTTTAACCTTCATAACTTTTAAACTAGAGGCCTTACGAGCAAAATGACAATAATCTGAATTAAATTTTTTGGGCCAAAAAAAATTGTTTAAAATTTATTTTCAAATCTTTAACCCTTCATAACTTCTAAACTAGAGGCCATACGAGCAAAAGGACAATAATCTGTGATCACTTATTTCGGGTCAAAACATTGAATTTTTTTCAATTTTATTTTCAAATCTTTAAATCTTCATAACATCTAAACAAGAGGTCGTACGAGCAAAGGGACAATTACCTGTGATCATTTTTTTTCGGACCAAAAAATTAAAATCTATTCAAACTTTAAACCTTTATATCCTCGAAACTAGCGGCTGTACGAGCAAAGGGACAATTAACTGTGATCATTTTTGTCGGGCCAAAAAATTAAAATTTTATTTCAAAAAATAAAAATTAATTTTCAAAACTTTAAACCTAGATGTTTCTACGTATTGTTTTCATCTTTTTGACATAGAACAGTGGTTTAGCTACAGTCCACGGTGGGGGTTGAGACAAAAATGTATTGGAGGCAGCTACACATTTGAAATTTCGTACATGTGGTTATGGTACATACCAAAGTCGTCTATACAAATTTTTTGCCACTCCAACTTACGGTGGGATGGTAGTAGGGTGTTTGAGACAAAATACCTTAGGAAACCGGTAGATCTTTAAATTTGTGTACATATACTTGTGTTGCTGACAAAAGATGTCTAGCAAAATTTTAAGTTTATTAACATACTGCCACGCCCACTGACAGTGGTAGATGGTTTTTTGTGGAAAATTTCCTTCGGAAACAGATGTCTTTAAATTTGGAACATGCATTTTTGGTGATTACCAAAGTTCTCCAGTTGAACAACATACTGCCGCGCCGGTCAGCAGTTACACCTTTACAATGACCATGACTCGTGAAAATGTTTTATATTTTTAAAAATATGTTTAAAATATTTCTATGAGAATTGATGCCAAAAATCGTACCGTTTGGCATGACTCATACATATATATATACTAGCACTATAACCTGTTTAAATTTAAGTTTCAGAACTTTTCCGTTCTGTATCTCACCTAATATCGTGCACTACTTATACTATGGCCTTGTTTTTCTCTTCTGGCACTCTAAGCTCATATCAGCCGTCATTGCAAAGCAGTTCTACGGACAAAATCGAAACAATCAGATATTTGCCAAATACCATTTCATTTTACAGCCGTATCGAAGAAATCTTGTAGCAGAGCAGAACAACACAACAGGACAAACAGTTCACACACACACACGACATCTATTAAAGGATTCATTTGATATGAATGCGTTCTGGTAGAAGGGCAAGGGATTGCAATGGCTTTATTGCATTCTCATTTTAGCCAGTTGTTGTTGCTTCAGTGGCTGGTGTGTATTGTTTTCGAATTTATAGACTCAAATGCAATTGCCAAGAAATGAAGTCGAGCAAATGAAAACAAGCCGTGCAGTGCAGAACATGCAGCTGCAAAATAAACAGAACACGGAAAGTAAACGAAAATTTAGGGTATTTTGGCACCAGCTTTAAACAGAGGGGGTTGGCTGTCTGTTTACATGTCTTCGCAAAGGAAGAAACAAGGATTGCTTTTATGCAAAGACTCTAATCGGGTATACCCTACTCGAAGGAATATTTTTATGCTTCATAATTATAATATCCTCTACTATATCTATATATATAAAAGAGTTGCGTTACTGACTGACTGACTGACTGACTGACTGACTTATCATTGACCAGCCCCCAGACCAAACGGCTGAAGCTAGGATAGTTTTACGAAATTCATACTTTTAGGGGGTAAAATGGCCCAAAAAGGGATAAACATCGAACCTTCGTCCTGACTAAACGGCAGTAGCTATAAACATGAAATTCGGTGAGTTCCTTGCAATGACCATGCAGACGAGCTACAAATAGGGATTTTTCGAAATTTGTACTTTTAAGGGACGAGCGGGACAAAAAGGGATAAAAAAGGTACCAACTAAAGTATTACAGCTAGAAACGTGAAATTTGGTATGTAAATTCCTCTGACCATATAGAAACGAAGTAAAATTGGATTTTTCGAAATTTGTACTTTTAAGGGACGAGCGGGACAAAAAGGGATAAAAATGATACCAACTAAAGTATTACAGCTAGAAACGTAAAATTTGGTATGTAAATTCCTCTGACCATAAAAAACGAAGTAAAATTGGATTATTCGAAATTTGTACTTTTAAGCGGCGAGCGGGACAAAAAGGGATAAAAATGGTACCAACTAAAGTATTACAGCTGGAATCGTGAAATTTGGTATGTATATTCATCTGACCGTGTAGAAGCGCAGTAGTTTGATTTTTTGAAATTTGTACTTTTAAGGGGGCTAGTGGGACAAAAAGGGATAAAAATGTTACCAACTAATGTATTACAGCTAGAATCATGAAGTTTGATTTGTAAATTCCTCTGACCATATAGAAACGAAGTAAAATTGGATTTTTCGAAATTTGTACTTTTAAGGGAAGAGCGGGACAAATGGGATAAAAATGGTACCAACTAAAGTATTACAGCTAGAATCGTGAATCGAGAAGGGCAATAAAATTGGATTTTTCGCCAAAAATGGGATAAAAGTTGTACCAATTTAAGTATTGCAGCTATAGTCGTGAAATTTGGTATGTAAATTCCTCTGCCAACGTAGAAGTGCAAATCTAAATAAAATTTTCGAAATTTGTACCTTTTATGGGTGTGCGGGACAAAAATTTGGAGTGTAAAATGTGTGTAAAGCGCAATCTAAATGGATTTTTTCGAAATTTTCTTATAGGGGGTGAGCAACACTCCCAATGAGCGGGATAAAAATAGTACCAACTAAAATATTTCAGCTATAGTCGTGAAATTTTGTGTGTAAATTCCTCTGACCATATAGAAGCGCAGTAGTTTGATTTTTCGAAATTTTTACTTTTAAGGGATGCGCGGGACGAAAAGGGATAACAATGCTGTACAATCCTTTAATTACGTAAACGCGGAACATAAATGGATATTTCAAAATTTGTACTTAAAAGAGGGATACGGGACAACAAGGAATAAATGTGTTACCAAATAAAGTACATATTTTTAGGGGAAGCAAAAACACATGTTACCTATAGTGACTTTTCAAAATGTGTACTTTTTGGGAATGAAGTGCAAAAAGTTATAAACTGGATGGCTGAATCTAGAAACATGAGATCGAGGATATAAATGGTTGTAATATTTTGTTCAAAACTTGGTAGAAAATTATAATAATTATACATACGAAGTAGTTCAGCTAAAATAGTGCATATGGACAAGCACATTCCTTTGACTGTGTGTGAGTGCTGGATAATAGGAGCATTCCAAATTACTATTTTAAATTTATCTATATCCACCAAAAGAAAATTAAATAAATACTATCCAAAAACAGAGACGGAAAAAATTAACAAATAACTGGCTTTTTCGCGTGCGAAGCAGCGGGTACTGCTAGTATAAATATAAAACTGCAAGTGTAATCAATATCAAGATTCTAGCTACAGTCGCTGGATTGGTGCCAAATTTATTCTATTTAGATCCTGAAGGTACGAATATCGAAAGATCTCATTATTTTTATGTACACACCGAACATCATTATTATAGCTGTTGGTACCATTTTCATCGCCACTTGCCCCATTTTCCGCCTAAAAGCATAAAATTCGAAAAACACCTTTTTGTTCTAATCTTTATAGTTCAACTTTGGTTGGTACCATTTTTAACCAATTGTATCTATTAAAAGAACGAAATTTGAAAAATCCCACTTTTTTACGTATTTACGCAATTAGAGGGATGTACATTCCAAATTTCATGTTTCTAGATGCTGTCGCATTTCGCTCGCTAAAATTTTATTTATATATTTATTGGTGCTAACCTAACTTCATGATTCTACCTATTTTTGCCGAAGAAGTAAAAAAGTATGAATTTGGAAAAATCTTTTTATTTCGCAAGTCTATGCAGTCAGATGAATGTATACACCAAATTCTTTGGTTCTTTCCCCTCTTAAAATTACGGATGTCGAAAATTTGGTTTGTACCATTTGTATCCCCTTTTCCCCATTAGGGGTAACCTCTTAAAAGTACGGCTTTCGCAAATCACAGAATAGCATTATTCCAGCTGTAGCCGTTTAGCTGGTACCATTCTTATCCCTCTGTTCACATTACATCCCTTGAAAGTACGAATTTGGGAAAACGAATTTCGAGCAAGTAAGAGGGCGTTAAGTTCGGCCGGGCCGAATCTTATATTCCCTCCAACACGGAGTGCGTTCCACAGTATTACCAGCAGATTAAAGGATGTCGACATAGAAGTACAGAACCATATTACGAAAATTGTGATATTTTTATGCACATTACTATATTTGATTACTATTTCAAACTATAATGTATGTGTATAAGTGCACTGTTTAAAATCTACTACTATAAATAAATACAATGCTGTAATTGTGAAGAAAAGTACAAATTTTAAAGATATCCCCCATTCGCCCCATTCTCCGCCCAAATGTACAAATTTGGAAAAAAAACCTTTTTGTTTCGAGTCTTCATAGTCAGACCAACGAATACACACCGAATGTATACACCGAATTTCATGATATCAACTTCAGCGGTTTGGACGGTCCCATTTTTATCCCTCTTTTTCAATTATATCCCTTAAAAGTACGAATTTCGAAAAATCCCTGTATTTTACGTGCTTATGAAATTAGAGAGACACATCGAATTTCATGATTCTAGCTGTTGTCGTATCATTGGTACCATATTTTATCCTTTTTTTGTCCCATTTCGCCCGCTAAAACATTTATTATACACACCACGAGAGTATTATGTCTTTGCGCATTTGTTTGTAACACCCAAAAGGAAGAGAGATAGACCCTTGTTAATTATACCGATCGACTTAGAATCACTTTTTGAATCGATTTAGCAATGTCCGTCTGTCCATCCGTACGTTCATCTATTCTTGTAATCACGTACAGGTCGCAATTGTAGACAGAACCAAATGAAACTTTGCACAACGAAGTTTTTCGGGATAAGAACGAACGCTATTTAATTTGAAGAAAATCGGTTCAGATTTAGATATAGCCCCCATACGAATTTCACTCCCGATTTGACACTTTTCACTCTAGATACCACATATTGTATCAGATTGTCTTCAAATTTGGCAAAACATCTTATATTTCAACTAGAAACTCCTGTGGTAAAAATGTGTTAGATCGGTTCAGATTTATATTAACTTTTAACTTTTTCCGCCCCAGAAACCACGAATTTTCACCGAATTTCTTCAAAGTGAGCATAACACCTTATATTTGAACTGGAAGAACTTATTGTGAAAGTTAGTCACATTTTTCCATGTTTGGATGTAGCCACGATACAAATATTCTTATCGATTTGACCAATCGAACCAGGTCGTATTAGCCTATGATTAGGAAACATTCAAAAATTCTTCCCGTTTTCACTTTTTTACCGAGTTGGACTGTATTCGGTTGGAATGTGGAGTGTATCATATAGTCGGCCCCGCCCGACTTTAGCCTTTCCTTACTTGTTTTCTTTGTGGTGCTTCCAAGCTACAAGAGGAATGTCCGCAACAAATTTCAAATGTATAAAAATTAGAAATTTAATTAATGAGCCAAGGCTACCAATATTTTTATACTATGTATATATATATATAATGGAAATAATACTTCAATTCATAAAGTAAATATAAGGCAGCAATCATAAATACCCTAAATATTGGGGGATAGAGAGTGTATTTTCAGCTGAAGTCCTTTGGTTGGTTGTATTTCCATCTATTTTAAATTCAAAGTATACATTTTGAAAATACCTTATCTCTTACGTACGAAGTATAAGGCAACTTCATGATTCTACCATTTTTTGTCGTAAAAGCAACAAAATAAAGTACGAATACGCAAAAAAAAATATTTTACGTGGCTATGCACTCACAGGAATGTATATACCCAATTCCATGATACTATCTGAGGCCATTTTGTTGGTACCATTTTTATCCCTCTGCTCCCATTGAATCCCTTGAAAGTACGAATTTGGAAAAACGTGTTTTTCGTGTCAATCAGTCAGAGGAATGTATACCGCGAATTTCATTATTCTAGGTGCAGCCGTTTGGTTGGTACTATTTTTATCCCTCTATCCCCATTTAACCCCTTAAAAGTACAAATTTAGAAAAAATACTTGTATATTATGTATCTACTCTATTAGAGGTATGTACACGCCAAATTTCGTGTTTCTATCTGTTGTCGTTTGATAGGTACTATTTTTATCCCTTTTCATCCCATTTCGCCCCCTACAAATAAAAATCACTCTATGGTGCCCTTTTATGCTATAAAGGGAATGCGAATTGCCAATATCAAGTAAATACAAGCTATTATATTCAAAAAACATGCTGAAATACTCTAAATGTTAGGGGTATTTTCAGTTCTTGTGAGGGAAAAATTTTTCCCCCTGGCCCGATTTCTCCCACTTTCAATCCCAACCGATCTGCAACCATAAGATACATTTAGGAAAAATTTGAACCTCCTAGCTCATTTCGTTCGGCCGCTATCGTGCATTCAACAGACAGACAGACAGACGGACAGACGGACATGGCTATATCGTCTTAGAATTTTACCACGACCCAGAATATATATACTTTATGGGGTCTCCGATGAATATTTTAAGGTGTTACAAACGGAATGACAAAGTGAATATACCCCCATCCTGGAGGTGGAGGGTATAAAAATCCCGTTACTTTACGTGTCTACGAAATTTCGTGTTTCCAGCTGTTGTCGTTTAATAGGTACCATTTTTATCCCTTTTTGCACCATTTCACCCCCTACGAATAAGAATTACTTTATGGTGCACGTATATGTTATGATGTAAATATTCTAAATATTAAGGGTTATTTCGTTTTCAGTCCTTGTGAGGGAAAAATGTTTCCCTTTGGACCGATTTCGCACAGTTTCAATCCCAACCGATCTACGACTATAAGACGTATTTATGGAAAATATGGACCTCCTAGCTTTTTTCGTTTAGATGTTGGCGTGCTTTCAACTGACGGACATGGCTATATGGTCTTAGAATTTTATGAATATCAACAATACATATACTTAATAAGTTACAAACGGAATGACAAACTTAGCTGGAGGGTATAAAATTTAAAAAATTCTATATTTGTTTCTCCAGATGCTTGATAAAAATCTGTGCTGGAACGCCAACAAATCAAAAAATATATTTTTAAGTCTCACCCTAATATATATGGTTCACTTGCATAGTGGACATTCTTAGTTGAAATATCAAATCTGATCAAAATGCGGATTCTAGATAAATAATAGAGTAGATCGGAGTAATATTTATATGGGAGTAATATCTAATTCTGGTACGATTTTCTTCATATTCAATACAGACCTTCCGTGGCAGAAAAAATACTTTAGCCAAATTTCACAATGACCCGACAACAATGGAGAACTTTAAATAGAAGTAGGACGAACTGATAGACTTATTTTTGCTAGTTATTCTAGCTTTAAAAGGTCTCGATTATGTCTTGATATTAGAAGAATTGGCGTGGAACTAACTTTAAATATTTCACGAAGTGCTCTGTGGTATAAATACAGCAGCGAGGACAAATGGTAAATGTTATGACAAACCCACAATACCCACGATCATGTGTAGTCCAATGCGAAGCTCTGAAAAGTGAATACGGTTTTTTGGCACTTATACAGAAGCACGTATTGTGTTTAACATAAATCGAATTGCTGAGAAAAAGCAATAGCACTCTCCGCCCCATAATCAGAAATAGTAGCAACTGCAATTCTCGTGATATGGAACGAGTGCAGTTTGGAACACAGACATTACAGTCACTAAATCTCCATGGATGTTCGTGTAAATATCTGTGAATTTACACGAACGTCCATGGAGATTGTATTCCTGTATGCGTGCGTGTGTGTGTGTGAATACTGATGATAAATGCAATGCACAAATTCCCAATTTTAATTAAACAAAGTACTCCAAGTGTTGTAAGGAAGAAATGAAAGTTTCAGACGGTAGAAGCAACTTGTGAGTACCCTCACCCTTAGTTGAAACAGTTTTCGAACTCAAATTTTATCTATTTATTTTGTAGGCCAATATAATAATTGAACAAAAAATATGTTTCATTGTTAAAATTTAAAAATAAATTGTATATTATATACATTAAGCAAAACGGATATCGAAGACCAATAAAAACATTAATTAATGCATATTTAATATAGGGTGGGTAATTTAAAATTAAAATTGGATAAAAAAGTAATGTTTTTTTTTCAATTTATTCATATGACTACCACGACTGGCTCGGCAGTACCTCATCCGATCAACCCAATTTTTCAGTGCATGGCCCAATGATGCAGTCGGCATAATTGAGCATAATTGCTTATTGCAATTTTGCTTAATGACATATCCACCGAGATGAAAATGAGCACCATCGGAAAACACGAAAATTTTCCACGTAAATTTCTTACAGTTTGCGTTAAAGACTCACTACTTTGGAAGGACTTTTTAATATTTCCCTATTTTGTTCTGGCGTATAAAACCTGAAAATAAAAATGAATGTTATTCTACCTTTCAAAACCTAATTAATAGGTAGTTCAGACTAAAAATGTTAAATGACCCAACATATATTGATGAATTGTCTTTTGAATTTATTCAACTAATTTAATAAATTAAACAAAATCGTTTGCATGGCCTTCTAAATGGATTCTTCTAAAACTAAAGGAAAGCCAAAATCTTGTTTTACCGCCGTTTGGCATACTCAGGTTGGTAGCCATCATATTTACATTTTGTTTACAAAAAACAAATGGTAAAATTAAGTAGTAATAAATATATATGTACCAATTTTCAGCCTTCTAGCTTTCAAAAAAACTTTTGGCACGCCCCAACGCCCTCGAAACGAAAATCCAAATTTCGGCATTCAGTGGTTAGTATATATAATATATATGTTCCAATTTTCAGCCTACTACCTCTTAAAAACACTATTGCCACGCCCACTCCGCCCACAAAACGAAAGTCCAAATTTCGGCATCATATTTATCATTCTCGTGGACAGTAATATATATGTTCCAATTTTCAGCCTTCTAGCTCTCAAAAAACTTTTGCCACGCCCACGCCGCCCACAAACTGAAAATCAAAATTTCGGCATCATATTTATCATTCTCGTGGTCAGTAATATATACGTTCCAATTTTCAGCCTTCTAGCTTAAAAATACACTATTGCCACGCCCACTCTGTCCACAAAATGAAAATCCAAATTTCGCCCACAGAGCAATTTTTTTAAAATTCAATAGCCTATAGTTCCTTCCAGACCTGCATCTATCTGTACTAAAAATTTCAACAACATCGGTTCAGCCGTTTACACGTGATTGCGGAACAAACAAACAGACAGACTTGCACTAAGGTTTTATAATATTAATAGGGATAATAGGGATAGGGATTGCATCGCATATGGACTTAGATCCTTTTGATATTTTGTACAAGACCAACAAACGTATATATATATATTGCGATTTTTTAATATAGCCAAACCAAAAACCAAAATATGAAAAGATATTTATTTTTTTGTAAACAAATATAAAATTATAATTGTTTTAAACCACGCTTATACTATATATATCGAAATAATACTTCAAGTTAATATAAGGCAGCAATCTTTAAAAAATCCATAAATACCATAAGAAAATGCTTCCAATATCCCGCAATATTGGAAGCATTTTCAGCTACATTCATTTATTTGCTTGTATTTCCATACTAGTTCTATTCCCAAAGTACAAATTTTGAAAATCCATTTTCTCTCACGTACACATTGCAAGATAACCTAAATTAATGGTTCTGCCCATTTTGGTTGTAAAAGCAACAAAATAAAGTACTCATATGGAAAAATCTTTTTATTTTGCGTGTCTATGCAGTTAAAGATATACACCGAATTCTATGAGCTGTGGCCATTTGGTTGATACCATTTCTATCCTCTCTTCTCATTTTATCCCTTTTTGCCCCATTTCACAATTAAGAATCGCTGTATGATGTACGTTTACGCTGTAAGGGAAATGTAATATTAGACCCATTCTTGGAACATTTGGCTTCTTTCGTTTAGAGCTACTGCGCTTTCAACTGACGGACGGTCATGGCCAGATCGTCTTAGAATTTTATGACGTTCAAAAATCTATGTACTTTATAGGGTCTCAGGTCGATATTTCAAGGTGTTACAAACGGAATGACAAACTTAGTATACCCCCATCCTAGAGGTGGAGTGTATAAAAATACTTAGTACTGAGCATTCAACAAATTTTGTTAACATATGTATGTATTTGTTTTAGAAGTGTACTAGGGCGAAACTAAGAAAATATTTATGTAGTTTGATACTCTAAAAGAATTTTCTTTCGTAATATTTATGAAGCGATTTCATATAAATTTTATTATAAATTTAAATTTTATATTAGTGATACTTAATTAAGATTTTAGACATAAAATTATTAATAAGATCAAAGAAAAAATTCTTTGTAATAAATAAAAACTTAAAGATTTTGAAACATGTTATAACCAAAAAAAATATTTGTGAAATGAAATGTTTTCATAAGTATAATGAAGGATTTTGTTGTTTTTTGACACGGATCATAACTTGCAAATAGATTTTTAGGGTGTCGACTTTATTCAGTTGAATACTACACTACTAGCAATTCTCATTTGTCCTATAGTAACTCTGACATAAGTATCTACCCTGATTAGGTCAAAGACATATTCATTGTAAATGCTCTCACAATGATGGAGTTTATCGACTGGTCAGTGAACCAATTCCCCGCAACTAAAACATATTACACTTTTTTCACTGTTTTGTTTATATTGGAGGTTATTAATAAAGAGTGATTTTTTTGAGGTTAGGATTTTCATGCATTAGTATTTGACAGATCACGTGGGATTTCAGACATGGTGTCAAAGAGAAAGATGCTCAGTATGCTTTGACATTTCATCATGAATCGCCTTACAAACGAACAACGCTTGCAAATTATTGAATTTTATTATCAAAATGCGTGCTCTGTTAAGAAAGTTCATTGCGCGCTTCCATTTTATGGTCAGTTTAATCGACCCACTGAAGCGGCTATTCGGGCTATTGTGACTAAATTTCGCACCAAATTTTCATTGTTGGACATTAAACCACCAACACGCTTATGTAGAGTGCGAACTGAAGAAAATATCGCAGCTGTATCGGCCAGTGTTAATGATGACCACCAATTTTCGATTCGTCGCCGTTCGCACCAATTGGGTCTCTGTTACTCAAAAACGTGGAAATGCCAAAATTGGACTAAGCGGATGGACCACCTAAGACGCAGCCGCGGTCAACATTTAAATGAAATTATCTTCAAAAAGTAAATGTCATGGACCAATCTAACGTTTCAAATAAAGAACCGATGAGATTTTGCAAATTTTATGCGTTTTTTTTAAAAAAAAAGTTATCAAGCTCTTAAAAAATCACCCTTTATTTATGAAACTTTTGCATAAAAATAATGAAATTTCACTATGAAACCTATAAAAGTTTTCATAAATTGTACTATGGAAAATAAAGAAGTTACTATGAAATGTTTCAGAAATTCGATGACTCTTTTTATTGATTTGTGCGTTATGAAACATGTTTCATATATTTTTGTTTTTATACCCTACACCACAGGGTATATTGTCTTTGTGCATTTGTTTGTAAAACCCAAAAGGAAACGAGATAGACCCATCGTTTATTATACCGATCGACTTAGAATCACTTTTTGAGTGGATTTAGCGATGACCGTCCGGTTCGGTTCAGATTTATATATAGCTCCCGTACAAATGTCTCCTCCGATTTGACTCCTTCCGCTCTAGAATCCACCAACTTTGACAGATTTTCTTCAAATTAGGCAAAACAGCTTATATTTCACCTAGAAACAACTCTGGTAAAAATAGGATAGATCGGTTCAGATTTATATATAGCTCCCATACAAATGTCTCTTCCGATTTGACTCTTTCCGCTCTAGAAAACCACAAACTTTGACAGATTTTCTTCAAATTTGGCAAAACAACTTATATTTCAGCTCTGGTGATAATGGGTCAGATGAGTTCAGATATATATATATATATATATATATATATATATATATATATATATATATATATATATATATATATAGCTCCAATACAAATTTCGGTACTGAATTGATTATTTCCGCTCTATAAATAGCATATTTGAACAGATTTTCTTCTACTTCGGCACATCAGCTAATGTTTCAAATAGAAACAACTATAGCGATAGTGGGTCACATCGGTTCAGATAATTATAGCTCTCGATTTGTTTTTTTCCGCTCCATAAAATTTTGGAAAGCGTCAGATCGGCACATATTTGTATATATCTCCCATTCATAGTTTGTGTTCAAATTTTCTTACAAATACAGATAGAAGTATGGAATTAGTAGTATATTCTCCTCTTATAGCTGCATCGTATATCACTCGGTTCAAATGTAATGAACTTTTTATATCCTACACCATAGGGTATAATTACTATTGGTAGGGTATCACATAGTCGGCCACGCCCGACTTTAACCTTCCTTACTTGTTTTTTTTTTTGCTTCTTTGACGGCTTCTTTAAAGAACATTTTCACTGAGGCTACGACAAAATCATAAATGTTATGTCTTGACGCTCTCTCGGGAGCGTCAAGTAGTGCCTTAAGGCCCCTCTTTTAATTTATATGGGGTATTTTAAGCCCTTCTGAGGGAATCTTTCTCCCTTTGGACAAATTTTCCGCAGTTCCCCAACCGTCCTACAACCAATAGACATATATACATTAGGCTCTAATTTAATTTCCAGTCACCTCATGGAAATAAAATTTGGATTGTGTAATGATATTTCTTTCCTAGATCAAGCCGACTCTCAGATAAAAGCTCCCGAAAAAACGCTGTAAAAAATCATGTTGTGCCCAAAATGTTTTCTTCTTTATTAATAGACCCTTGAAAAAACTTTAAATACATATATTTATTTACTCATGTTTAGGAAAAAATTTACTGGAAGAATTATTTGACGTTTATAGTAATTTTTATGGATGTTTAGTCGAATGTTGTGTATAGGATGATAATCAGAAGGAAATTGACACAGCAGCGCTAATTTATGTAAAAAGAGTTTGAAAATTTTCATAAAAAATTAGTCCTATTTTGTCATATATTTAACTTTTAGGCATCATTGGTAAGGTATTATTTTTCATAATAGTTTTTATGTTTGCAAGATATATGAGAATTATCCACAGTATTTTCGGTCTTTAAAGCTAACAAATTGTTATATAGATATATTCCGTTCACCACCCACTCTACTGCACATGTGTATAGCCGAATAATAAAATCATTATTTTCGCTACATGCGTGTGCAGTGCACAAAAACTTTACTGAAGTAAGTAATACGGTGGTACAGTGGAACGAACAGTGGATGATTATCCATGATTACCATGGATTCTCTCTTTAAATATCAAAGTTTATCTAGTTGGAGTCATCTATTAGTTGTCCTAAATTAAGAATACTTTAATTTGAAATATCAGCTACTTCTGCCATTCATTGATCTGCAGACATTCGTTAATTAATTTATCCAAGCATTGTTCTACTGTGCTTTGCTTCAATGAATGTGCGCTCACACACACAACTCTTGTGCTTGAACTTTAGTTTAAGGATGTTCGTTAGGTTTTTGCGTCGTATTATTTCTCATTGGATAATTTACCAACTTTATTGCTATATACGAAGAAGTTGGTGGTGGTGCTACAATCCGAAAAAAAAAACAAACAAACATTTCGATAATCCCCAAAGACAAATCTCATAATGCCCTACGTTATACAATGAGCATGGAATGAATAAGGACTCCATGCAGATGTTTCTGATGCAGATGAAACTTTTATAATGCCGAAAGCTTTCACATGACATTTTGTAGTCTAAAACATTTGCTATGAGATCTGTAGGATAACTGACAGTCGGTTATATTAGCACTTCCGTGTTTTTAATTAAGATCCAAATATGAACGAACACCCATCATGGCCAGCTGGTGCAACTGCAGATAAACTTTCGTTGGAGCGTGAAAATATAAGAAAAGTGAAATATAATGACTCAATTTAAAATAAATTTTAAGATTGTGGTGCAAATAGTCGTTGCAAAAAATAATACGAAAAAAAATGAAATCTGTAATTGAGGAAAATGAAAAGAAACGAAAGGGGAGTGACTGTATGTATATTATAACGCAGAATTCAACGTTCAAGCACAAGAGTTATTTGGAACCTTGAAAATGCATCCAATAAATAACAATATGAAAGTCGTGAGAAAAGAACACGATAGCTTTCGAACGAAATGATATACGGAGTTCAAAGTTGGGCGTAATTAGTCCAGAGGGAAAAAGTTTTCCTCACATGTACTGAAAATATCACTAATAATTTGAGTACTTAAGTACATTGCTTGAAGATTTTTGTCTTATATTTACATGAACTTGCTACATGCATTTCTCTAATTGCGTGAACGAGCCATGAAAAAGTGATGTTTGTAAAAATTAATTTTTTAGGCTGTGAAATGGCGTAATTATTTGTACAATTAAAACGACAACACCTACAAACATTAAATTCAGGGCAAATTGGAGGACGTTGACATTGAGCAGAAGTACAGTACCATGTTACGAAAGTTATGATATTTTTATGAAAATTGTGAAAATCTTTTACTTAAAGAGGACGGGTATGTCGTTGAAAAGTCGTTGCGAAGCCACCTGACGAAGACTACCAAAGGTCGGAAATCATGCTAGTGGTAGTGTGCAGTCAAGTAATAACTGGCATCATGGCATTTGTAAATAAATTTGTATTCTATGAAATATAAATGATCTAGAGTCAGTAGAATTTTCCAGTTCAATTTAAAGAAATTTCAAGACCACGGATAGGCTTTCAAAATATTTAGACATCGTCATATCCCATCATACAAAAGGAATACTTCAAGTGTTTTCAACAAATATTATAGTCCGGGAGCCAGCAACGTGGTTGGTTACACTATAGGTATCACGGATTTAACTTTTAGGATATGTTCCTTTATTTTTGGAAAGAAAAAAATGTATGTCTGGCAAACCTTCGGGGTGGCTTTGGCCCCCCTGCGAATTTTAATGTCGCAAAAAATGGGTAGCATTTAATCCATTTTATCATGGCTGGCATTTATAAATATATATGAAAGCTCTTACCCCTACGAGTTACCAACCAAGCAGCCACACCAATCAGGGGGTGGAAAGTGCGTGCCAGTCCGGGGCCAACAACGAATTTCTTTACGCTATAAGTAAAACGGCCCAAACTTTTATGGCCACTTCCTTACATTATGAGAAGAAAAAAATCCATGTCTGGCAAAATTTCGGGAATGGCTTTGGCCCGCCTGCACCCTTTAAGGTCGAATGGAAATAGTGATATTTCTATCTTCCCTATAACCAAAACTGCCAAAACTTTTGTGGTCACCTCCTTACATTATGAGAAGAAAAAATATGCTTGTCTGGCAGGTCTACGGGGGTGACTTTGGCTCCCTGCAATTTTTAAGGTCGAAAAGGGTAGTGATATTTGCAATATTTTATCATGGCTGGTATTTGATTATTTAGAAAGCTCTTACACCTACGAGTTGTCAACCAACCAGCCAGACCAGTCAGGGAGTGGAAAGTGCGTGCCAGACAGGCTTAAAGTTCGGGGGGCCAACAACGCCAGCCAAAGCCATTTGAAAAAAACTTTGACAGGGTCGAAATCATGATAGTGGTAGTCTGCAGCCAAGATATAAATCTCACCATGCCAATTGTAAATAAGTTTGCATTCTATTAAATATAGATGAAAAATGGTCTTGAGAAAGTAGAATATCCCACTTCAAATCAAATATTAATTACAGACCAAAATAAAACAAACCAAAAAATTTAATTATTTAATTTATTAATTTTTAATTTATTTAATTATTAAACCGCGCTGATAAGGCAATGCTACCAATATGTGTATGCTAGATAAGGCAGAAATCTTCAAAAAAGCTAAAATAGTCTAAATATTGGGGAATAATTGGTGCATTTTCAGCTGGAGCCGTGTGGTTGGTTGTATTTCCATTCTATTTTAAATTCAAAAGTACAAATTTCGAAAATTTAAATTTCATGATTCTATCCATTTATGTCATTAAATTTAAAAAGTACGAATTTGGAAAAATATTTTTATTTTGCGAGTCTATGCAGTCAGAGGAATGTTCACCCCGAATTTCATGACTCTAGCTGCGGCGATTTGGTTGGTACCATTTTTATTGTCTTTTCCCCTTAATAGTACGACTTTAAAAAAATTCCTTTAATTTACGTGTCTACACTGAATTTCTTTAGGCTAGGTGCAGCGGTTTCTATTCCCAAATTACCCCTTAAAAGTATCGTGTTTCTAGCTGTTGTCGTTCATTGGTAAAATTTTTATCACTTTTCGCTTTCACTTTATTTTTGCCATACAAATATCAAACACCACCAGAGACTCTGGTCTAAATAAATAAATAACATGATGAAAGACTGAAATGCTTCCCTTTGGACCAATTTCGCTCAATTGCCATCCCAACCGATCTACAACTATAAGATGGACACTTTACGTTTAGATGCTAACGTGTTTTCAACAGACGGACATGGTTAGATCGTCTTAGAATTTTATAACGATCAAGAATCTATATCGAGGGTTTATATTCATAAGTGTCTATGAACAAAAACACAACTTTTCAGGAGATCAAAAAAAAACTGATTTTCTCCTTAATTATTCCCTCACTCTACAGAGTAGGAGGGAATATATCATTTGGCACAGAAAAAAAGTGTAACGCATTGAAGGAGTGACTTAAGACCCCAAGTATGTTTGGACCAAATCCGTTTCACGACTTTTTAAGATGTTTGAACCATGTCCGTCCGTCCGTCTGGCTGGCTGATGTACACGATAACTCTCGGAATCAATTCAAACTTTGCACATGGTAATATTTTTCCCATATTTAGTTTAAGTTCGAAGATGGTCGAAATTGCCACGCCCCTTCTGGTACGTCCCACACAAATGACCCATATTCTTATGTTAAATTAAAACTAATATAACTTCCACAAAGATATTCGGAGTCAGCCATATATGTTGGTATTTGATAATGTTTTTATAATCACTTCAAGTGTACTAAGTATGGCGGGTTTTGCAAAGCACCTTCTAGTACCTCCCACACAAATCACCCTAAATTACGTAAAATTAAAGCTGTTATAACTTCTATACATTTGATCGGAATACTGTGAAATTTGATTTAGCAATGATTTTATAGACGATACATTCTCATGGAATATGGGCGATATTTCCACACCCCTTCTGGTACCTCCCATACAAAGTGGCATAAACTTTGGTTACAATAAAACCGATATTACATGCATACGGGTAATCAAAATCATTTGCAATTTAATATTTGAAAAATCTTTTTATAATCACTTTAAACCTACACAATATTTACGCAAACTTTTGATCCTTTTCTCCAAAATTTATATGGCAGATGACATACAAGTCTGAGAATATTTTGGCATCAAAACCTCATTTTCGAGAAAATGGTTCATAGCCACATATATACGTCAGTCAGAGCCGCTTGGTTTGGTATCATTTTTATCCCTCTTTTCCAATTTTATCTCTTAAATGTATGAATTTCGAAATATCCATTTATTTTACATGCCTACAGAAGTAGAGGTCTGTACAAACCGAATTTCATGTTTCTAGTGGTTGTGGTTGGATTGGTAAAATTTTTACCCCTTTTTGTCCCGTTTCACCTCTAATAGTGTGAATTTTGGGAAAAAAAAGGTTCGCGTTCACGCGAATTTGAATATGAAGTGGAAAGTAAAAATATACATTAATACTCTAAATGTTAGGGGGTATTTTCAGCCCTGGTTCAAATTTTTTTCTTCTCTGAGCTAATTTTGCCCAAATTCAATCCCAAGCGATCTGCATTCATTAGGTATAGATTAGGGTTTGCATCCCAGGATTTCCCGCGGGTAAATTCCCAGGAATTCGCATATTTTCATTTCCCGTATCCCGGGAAATTCGTACGGGAATCCTGCGGGAACTCGGTAGAAATTTTCATATATTTCGTCGCATATTTTTCCATCATTTTTTACAATAAAATTCAAAATAATATACAATAATTTAGCTCATATCGCTTTTAAATAGGTATATCAAATATTGCAGTTCGACGACAAAATATCTTTAAGCTGCGTTCGGATATACGTCCAAAGTACGGGAAAATGCAAACCCTAGTATATATATGGGAAATTTGAAACTCCTAACTAACCTAATTTGAATATGAAGTGGAAATTAAAAAAATACATAAATACTCTAAATGTTAGGTGTATTTTTAGCCCTGGTTAAAATTTTTTTCTTCTCTGTATATACCATTTTAAAGGTACTTTCAATACTTACTGTACTTCAATACCAATTGATGCGTCTCGTACACAAAATTGATTCAGAGATATAATCATATATATGTCTATGGCTAATCAAAAGCTGTGTTAAAATCTAAAGACAATTGTTGGAGTTTGCCGAAAAATGCTGACGAGATATTAATTCCACCATAAACTACAACCTCAGGCGAACACTTTCACATTGAGTCATGTTGAGTCCTACATATAACTTTTAGTTCATGACGTTTACAGATTATGTTCTCTACAAATCACAAAATAGCAATACCTATGAATACTGACAAGACCACAATAATCATAAAATGTTAAATATAATTTTTCAAATACTATTTCTTGCCGTTAATTTTCATGATATAGTCGCTTTATTATTTTCTTTTTAAGTCTTCATTTTAATTAAATTGTAAAACTGCTTTATATCAAAATTAATCCCACTTTTTTGAACAGTAAAGTTTAAGTACTATACAGGCTTGTGGTGTTGCCACCTAATTTTCTCCAGTACATTTTCTTGATTGCTTGGAGTGTTGCCATAAAGAAAATATATGCACATTTAACACTTTCCAATTTCAATTTTTTTGAATTTCTGCTAAAAAAATTGGATTTGAGACCATAGTGCCGGGGTGGAAAGTAGGTGCCAGGCAGGTTTAAAGACCGAGGAAAACTTTTGGGCGTAGCCGTGACCCGCATGAAAATTTTAAGTTCGAATAAAAGTAGTACTTTTCCACTATTTCACTTCCGGTCTATTTGAACTAGAAATTTCTACTAATAAAGTCAACTATATGAGTCAAGGTCTTGGCAAAGCCGCCTTACAAATGAGCCGCCAGTTTAAACTATTATGGCTCTAGAACCCACATCTTACAATTTAGCAGATCATGTTATATTTCATCTTTGTTCATTATTGAACTGCCCTCGTAAAACCTGACATTTTTATATTAATGCAGAGGCTTTTGGCATTTGTAACGTTTTGCCATACCTTTTGCTGCTACTACTACGGCACAATTTAATCACAAAAAGGCATACCAATTCAAAGTAGTTATGGTTTTTGATAATTTTCAATCAATTTAGATATGTATGTCGACAGGTTGGCATTTCCCTTCAGGCTATACACTTCAATTTCCATTCAATATGGTCGTCAATGAACACGGCATACCTTTTGCGAAAGTCCATTTAACCTTTATTGTGTGCACACATTAAACCTTTCCCGGTAAATGGCCCAACAGTCAGAACTGTTTATAGGCTCCTTCAGAAATGCTCATTTGGAATTCCCAAGACATTAGCCTTTAATTAACTCAAGTTCCAAACTTAAATTACCAACCTGCAAACTTTGCTAACAAGACAGCCAGCAGCAGCAACATTAGCAGCAGTATCAGCAACAGCGCCAGCAACATGCCGAACAAACTAATGAATTGTAATTTTACCTTTTTGAAATGGCTAAATTTGACCATTTGTAGCCCATTCGTACTTTGGAACGAAGACAAATTAACATCAACAATAGTGGCTGGAGAGAAAAAAGGATAGCTTCTATCCTATCGTTTTTCTCACAAATTGTTTGAACTTTAAGTAATAATAAAAAGGCAAATAATCCATCTTTCGTAGTAAAAGTTCCACAACAACGGCCGATACATTGAAATCAATGAAAATAAATTACAGACAGAGGCATAAACTCTGCATAAGTTTCGTTGTTCGTTGTTGATGGCTCAAAAGATTTTTATATGCCAAGGATACAAGTATTTCGTTGAATAGCCGAACAACAATTGGTTGTTGTACAGTGGTTGCAAACGTAACGAAAAAAGAACTGAAGTGATGTAAATTACTACTTATTTATACCCTACCAAAGGGTATGAAAAATAAAAGGTTTTTATTCCAAATTCGTACTTTCAAGGGATACAATGGGTACGGAGGTATAAAAATTGTACCAACCAAACGGCAACACCTGGAATAATGAAATTCGGTGTATACATTCCTCTGATTGTGTAGACACTTAAAATAAAGAGATTTTTCGAAATTCTTACTTTTTGGGGTTGAAATGAAAAAGGGGGTAAAATAGTACCAACCAAATGACCGCAGCTAGAGTCATGCAATTCGGAGTATACATTACTCTGACTGCGTAGACACGGAAAATAAAAGGATTTTTCGAAATTCGTACTTTAAAGGGATAAAATGGTACAGAGGGATCAAAATAGTACCAACTAAACGACTACAGCTAGAATGATGAAATTCTAATTGCGTAGAAACATCAAGGGGGTAAAAATGGTACCAACCAAATGGGCGCAGCTGGAATCATGGAATTCGGTGTATACATTCCTCTGACTGCATAGACACGCAAAATAAAAAGTTTTTTTTCTAAATTCGTAATTTTTCTTTTACGGCAAAAATTGGTTGAATCCTTAAGTTAGGTTATTTTGCACTATGTACGTCTGATAATGGATTTTCTAAATTTGTACTTTTGGAATTAAAATAGAATGGAAATACAACCAACTGTAGCACCCACTATCTACCAATATTTATGGTATTCAAGCTTTTTGAAAATATAAGAATATTTATTTTTTGATTTGAAATAAATAATGGTTTGAAATAATTAAAAAATTATATTTATTAATAAAATTATTTTTTCAATATTTGTATTTGTTTTGGTTTTGGCTATATTAAAAAAGTATATATTCCTGTAATATTGCTACACTTCTACGAAAACCGACAAGCTCTGTGGAATGCAATCCAAGGTGGAGGGAATATAAAGTTCGACCCGGCCGAACTTAACGCCGGTTTTACTTGTTTAAGATTTATTTTTTGCGATTTTAGTACAAAATCAACAAGAATTACAGTGAAATCAAAATGATAATTTTTTCACTAGCTCATTAAAAACAAGGTATAAAAACAATGAAAAAATCCAAAAAAAAATATTTATGGAGAGAAAATTAATGTGGGCCACTCTTACATGTCTTCCCTCAAGGGATGACTAGGGGGCAGTTTTGAGCCTTTCCTTAAAATTTTATAAAAAATAGTTTTTGCATGGGAGTCCCATTAAGGAGTGGAAAAAATGTTCGGAAAAAACTAGTGGAGGTCGGTCTTACACTTAACCCAGCTAGGAGCAGCTCCGGGGCAGTTTTTGGCCTTACTGTCATAACAAAAATTATAAAAAATAAAAAATCGTATGGGGACCATCTTAAGGATTGAAGATATGAGGTAAGTATGTTCGGAGAAAATGCGGGTGTTGAAAAAATATTGGGGGTCGGTTACATTTGACACCACTCTGTGGACCAGTAGGAGCGGTGAGAACAAATTTTATAAAAAAATATATATTTTTGTATGGGAGCTCCCCTAACGAGTGGAGATAGGGGGTATGTGTGTTCGAAAAAAATATTTGGGTGGAAAAATTAATGGGGGTCGGTCTTACATTTAAACCCTCTGGGAACGACTCCGAGGCAGTTTTGGGGCATTTTGTGTATTTTTACCACTTTTCTCGCACCTTTGACCTCGATGAGCGCCCTCTTACTCTCACCCCACCATCCCAATTTTTTGGCTCATGATTTTTTGTTTCGAACCTCACCAAATAGGGTAATCTAGTGTATCCTAATCGAACTCCTAAAATTCCCATACAACACTATCCCACCCCTAGTGTCTACATTCGTCTAACTGCATAGACTCGCAAACATAAATAGATTTTTCTAAATACTTTCAAGGGATATAATGGGAACTGGGTATGTCAAAAGCGGTGTTAGGAACTGCCACCTAACACCGACCAACCGGGGAAAACGGTGTTTTCATGTCGGTTAACCGTGTTTTGAATGCAAAAACATTTGAATTTTTTGGAATATATTGCACTTACAACTATTAGTATCCTTGAAATATCTGTCCTAGTATGAAATTCCACTAACAGAGGTAAAGCAGTTGAAAAAAATCCACTTATAGAGGTTCACAAAGAATGCGAAATCCCTCTCCTAGAGGTAAACGAGTAAAATATCCCACTTTAGAGGTAAATTCCGAAGACCTCAATCCCATTTAAAGAAGTTCATATTCCCGCTTTAAGAGTTTTTTTGTGTGAAATATGCAGGGACCACAAGATGTGTCCCATTAATAGAGGACTCCCACTTATTGAGAAGCCAATGCATCCACAACGAGTCACTCTTTGGTGTGGATATTGGGCTGTACTGAAAAATTGGGTTGATCGGATGAGGTGCTGTCGAGTAAGTCGTGGTAGTCATATTAATGATATTGTGTTCCATCATTAAATGAAAAATTCATCCTTTCCACTAAAACCAGAAATTTGAAAAAATAATTAGTACTTGTATATAGCAGATAACCATTTATGAGCCACAGTGCATTGGAGGGATCGAAGTCATCCCACCTTTCTGACGCGTGTATGTTTACCCCAACCATATCGTAATTCCTTCATTCATTCATACGGTCATACATACGGACATTCATCCATTCATTCAGTCATCCATTCGTTGCCTTTCAAAATGGTTGCATGATGGATGAAATGATGTTTGTGGGACTCCACGTTGTATGCGAATGAATATGAATGGATGGATGGATGTGTTTGCTGGTGAATCCCGATAATGTCTACGGAGTCAGGAGTGGCATACAAATGTGTCAATGATTTATGCATGACATGGTAATAAAGTTTTCTCCAAAAACATTTGCAGTTTTGTTACTAAAGTACAATATCCCCCAAAAGTGTATGTTTGTGTGTTTGGTTGTTCGTGTGTTTGTACGTGCGAATTCGTATGCCAAAAAAATGGAAAACAAAACTATGCCAACCACATTCGGGTGACTTGAAACCTTTGGCAAATAAATTTTGTAGCAAAAAGGATATGGTTTGTAGCAACGTATAAATTGATTTGTATTGGGTGGTGGTCGCTCAGGTCTGTCGCCAAATAGAGGCGCCTATGAATCAGAAGTGCAGTCATGCGCCAGCCATGCGACTAGGCCACGAACAACTCAAAAGGGGCAAATTTGCAATTAGTGATTGTGTCTTAAATGTGAAATTTAAATTCTGTTGCTCGTAAAATAATTTCGTTGGGGGACTGTTATTATAAAGTCCAAGCAAAATTTATCAAACATTTTATAGTGGCAGTTATACCGAATAAAATGTAGCTGAAACTTAGAATTCTAGAAAAAGGTGAATGTGGCCAGAGTGGCCCAAACGGAAACCGTATTTTTATATCACCTTTCCTATTGAAGTAATCAAATTAAATTCATAATTGTTGCCCGATGACAAAAAGTTAGGCACAAGTGACTTCCAAAGCTCAAGGACAGACGTTATTAAATGTTACTCTTGACTTGACATTTTTGAAAAATATTAATAATCATTTTTTTGTGATTTCTCTGCTAGCCCTTTAACCACAAATAATTTTTGTGTACAAACATGTTCGTCCTTCGTACGGTATAATTTATCGTATAAAAACATATTTTATGTGTCTTACATACATACAAAAATTAATCTTTCTTTTAATTAAATTACGATTTTTTCAAAAATTGCGTCCATTCAATCGCCTGTAATTCCTGAAATACTTCACCGATTTTAAAAGACAATTTCAATAAATTTTAAGATTACTCCGCAGTGCGATAGATCTTTTTTACAATTTTATTATTATACATTCCACGAGAGTATTATGTCTTTGTGCATTTGTTTGTAACACCCAAAAGGAAGCGAGATAGACCCATTGTTAAGCATACCGATCGACTTAGAATCACTTTTAGATTCGATTTAGCAATGTCCACCTATCTGTCTGTCCATCTATTCTTGTAATCCAGGTCGATACAGGTCGCAATTGTAGCCAGAACCAAACGAAACTTTGCACAACGAAGTTTTTCGGGATAAGGACGAACGCTATTTAATTTGCAGAAAATCGGTTCAGATTTACGAATTTCACTCTCGATTTGACTCTTTTCACGCCGGATACCACATAGTTTAACAGAGTTGGTTCAAATTTGGTAGAACATCTTATTTTTCCAATATAAACAACAATGATAAAAATAGGTCAGATCGGTTCAGGTTTATATATAGCTCCCATTCAAATTTTGCTCTCGATTTGACTTATTCTGCTCTAGATATAACATATTTTAACAGATTTTCTTCAAAATTTCTTATGTTTACACTAGAAACACCTGTGGTGAAAATGTGTTAGATCGGTTCAGATTTATATATAGCGCCCATACAAATTCCGCTCTCAATTTGAGTATTTCCGCTCTAGAAACCACATATTTTATCAGATCGTCTTCAAATTTGGCAAAACATCTTACATATCAACTAGAAACACCCATGGTGAAAATGAGTCAGATCGGTTCAGATTTAGATATAGTCCCGATACGAATTTCACTCCCGATTTGACTTTTTTCACTCTAGATACCACATATTTTAACAGATTTTCTTCAAATTTGGCAAAATAGCTTATTGTTCCATTAAAAATACCCAAGGTGAAAATGAGTCAGATCGGTTTAGATTTATACATAGCTCCCATACAAATTTCGCTCCCGGCTTGACTTTTTTCGCCCCAGAAACCACGTATTTTCACCGAATTTCTTCAAATTGAGCATAATATATATAATGTATTTCTGGAACTGCAAGAAGCTATTGTGTAAGTTGGTCACTTCATTCCAATTTTTGGATATAGCCCCGATACAAATATTTTTCTCAATTGGACAAATTGACAAATATGACCTGACATATTAGCCTATGATTAGGAAACACACAAAAATTCTTCCAGTTTTCACTTTTACCGAATTGAATTGTATTCGGTCAGCGAGTGGAGTGTTTCATATTACTTGTTATATATTACATTAATATAATCAATTACACTGTCCAACAGCATTTTTGGAACAAAGTGTTGTAAGTCAATATCTGGGAGAATTGTCAGAACTATATTGTGGAATTGTCAAGGGTTATTTTTGTGAATGATCTGAACACTCTATCTTCTCAATTTCACCATTTTTTCGAGAAAATCAAGAAAAGTCCTTTCAAAAAGGACATTTCAGGAGCGTTTAGCTCCTCACATCTCAAAAAATCATGTTTTTCTCGTGCAATTTTTTTATGTTGCACTTATGTAATTTTTTTTCTGAATTAATAGACCCTTGAAAGCACTTTAAATAAATTTTTTTATTCTTTTCTTAGAATAACTCATTGTTCCTATTAGTGGACATTGGTGTTTTTTCTAGGTGATAGCTTAAAACTTATATTTCATGGAAATATTTTGTAAGTGGTGTTATGAGAAATAAATTGAAGGAATCAGTAGCTTTCGAATGATGTCTAAATGTTTCACTCCAAGTTTGTAAAATAATGTAATAAAAAACAAGTAAGGAAAGGCTAAAGTCGGGCGGGGCCGACTATATAATACCCTACACCACTCCCTGCGTATGTACGTCGCTATGATTACTAAACCCAGGTATTTCATGGGAGCAATTTTATGTAGTTCATATAAATTATAAAGTTACTATAAATTCATCTTTAGTCAAATTTAACGAATATTGTAAATAATATGGTAATTGATCCAATTATCCGACAGACAAATACAAATTATACAGTAGTAAGAGGACCGACATTTCAAAAAAGAGCCTATAACAACATTATGGGCCTGGTATAAAATATGGGCCTATATATTTCTCATTCAAGGTAGGTATTCCTAGTTGAAAAATATCATGATCTGCAAAATTTGATTATGATCCGATGTAAGATGTAGTTTCTAGAGCTGTAATAAATCAGAATGGACCCCATTTGGGTTATACCAAATGGGCATATGGGCATCACCCAAACAATTCTCATTGCAATTCAATTCGGTAAAAAAGTGAAATCGGGAATGATTTTTGCATCCTGTAAATGTATGTGTTTGACAAAAAATGTAAAATCGGAAAGGATGAAACCTGGAACGATGTGACCCGCTTTCACCATGTATGTTTATTGGTGAAATGTAATAAGTAAAGTTTGGCCAATATTGGTTAAACATTCGGGAGCAACATTTGTATGAGGGCTATATCTAAATCTGAACCGATCTTACTCACTTTCACCAAAGGTTTTTTAGTTGGATTATAAGATGTTGTGCCAATTTTAAAGAAAAACGGGTACAATATGTGGATTTTAGAGCGGAAAAAGTCAAATCGAGAGCGATATTTGTATGATCTGAACCGATCTTACCCACTTTCTGCATAGGTGTTTCTAGTTGGATTATAAGATGTTGTGCCAATTTTAAAGAAAAACGGGTACAATATGTGGATTTTAGAGCGGAAAAAGTCAAATCGGGAGCGATATTTGTATGGGGACTATATCTAAATGTGAACCGATCTTACCCACTTTCTGCATAGGTGTTTCTAGTTGGATTATAAGATGTTGTGTCAAATTTAAAGAAAATCGGGTACAAGATGTGGTTTCTAGAGCGGAAAATGTCAAATCGTTAGCGACATTTGTATGGGGGCTATATCTAAATCTGAACCGATCTTACCCAATTTCTGAATAGGAGTTTCTAGTTGGATTACAAGATGTTGTGCCAAATTCACAGAAAATCGGGTACAGGATGTGGTTTCTAGAGCGGAAAATGTCAAATCGGGAGCGACATTTGTATGGGGGCTATATCTAAATCTGAACCGATCTTACCCAATTTTTGCATCCGTGTTTCTAGTTCGATTATAAGATGTTCTGCAAAATGTAAAGAAAATCGGGTACAATATGTCGCTTCTAGAGCGGAAAATGTCAAATCGGGAGCGACATTTGTATGGGGGCTACATCTAAATCTGAACCGATCTTACCCAATTTTTGCATACGTGTTTCTAGTTGGATTATAAGATGTTCTGCCAAATTTAACGAAAATCGGGTACAATATGTCGTTTCTAGAGCGGAAAATGGCAAATCGGGAGCGACATTTGTATGGGGGCTATATCTAAATCTGAACCGATCTTACCTAATTTTTGCATACATGTTTCTAGTTGGAATATAAGATGTTCTGCCAAATTTAAAGAAAATCGGGTACAATATGTCGTTTCTGGAGAGGAAAATGTCAAATCGGGATCGACATTTGTATGGGGGCTATATCTAAATCTGAACCGATTTCCTCCAAATTCAATACCGATGGTCCTTGGCCAGAAAAAATAACTTCTGCCAAGTTTCATGACAATCGGACAACAATTGCGACCTGTAGAGTGCGAACAAGCTTAGATGGTCAGCAGACGGACGGACGGACGGACGGACAGACAGACATCGTTAAATCGACTCAGCTGATGATTCTAAGCCGATCGGTATACTTAAAGGTGGGTCTAGCTCGATTATTTCTTGGTGTTACAAACATTTGGCGCGAAACTAACTTATAATACCCTAGACCACGAAGTGGTGTAGGGTATAAAAATTAACGTCACGGCGTCAAATTTCCTGCCGATGTTCATAATTTAGGCATAATTCAAAAGGTAATGACTGCCGCTATTTTTTTTTATAAAATGCTAACAACAAATATGAAAAAGTTTTCAGTTGCCACTATGAAAAAACACAAAAAATACTATAAAGTTCCAATAATTCGGTCAATAAGTAACTCTAAGGCAAGAATCACAATTTATATTTAAAGTGCTTTCAAGGGTCAATTATTTAAAAAATTTTAGGGGTATTTTAAGGAGCGTTTAGCTCATAGACGGCTTGATCTAGTGACGAAATATTTTGCAAATCACCATTAAACAACATCGTGAGTGACTGGAAATTGTTTTTCCTTTTGTATGGGCCGCGACCTATTTTATATATATTAATGATGGTAACAGACAAAGTCTGTGAAATACGGGGATGTATATGGGAATTTTACCGTTAAAATTAATGCATTGCCCTAAGAGACACATTTCCATTAAATCGTAATTAAATTAAACATATCACGATCTAACTATATGGTGGATATCGATTTAGATATAGCCTTAATACATATGTGTTCTTTATTATAAACATGAAGCAGAAAAATACACTTTTATAAAAAAGTTATATTTTGGAAAAACCTGAACAGGGCTTTAATAATATATGCATTTTTGAACTAAACATTTCATAAAAATTTAAGTTTTTTAGATAAATAAATTTATATTGCGTAAAATCTATTAGATATCGTAACGAATTTTTTGGAATTTCGGAATGTCTCCGAAAATAATGTATTATAAATTGTGCATTTTCTCCTAAAAAATATCCAAATTCTCAGAATGGGTAAAATAAGTTCCATAATTAACTAATTAACTCTTTATTTGCCGTAGGGTTGTGTTAATATTTCTTAAATAAGAAATCAAGAAGCAAGACTAAAAAATATACTAAACATTGCCTAATCGGTGCTTTGCAATTTGAGAATATTCGAAAATTGAGTTGTGCTTCTCATTCGTTTGTGACAATCAATGACTTAAAGAGGCCGAGTATTGATACAGGGTGGCTGATGAATTTTGCTACATTAAGAAACTCAAATAATTTTTTTTCCAGTGTATGGAATTCATTTTTCCCTGCTCGTTGATGCATATGCGGCATCTTACCAAAAAGTTGTTCATTACTGCTTGGAGAGTTGAGACAGGAATAGCCGCAATTGTTTATCGAATGAATTGCCTTAGTTCATTCAAATTTGTTGGTTTTGCTTTGTAGACTTCCTGTTTGCAATAACCCCACAAGAAAAAGTCAGGTGCAGTAAGGTCAGGCGACCTGGGTGGCCAACGGAATGTGGAGTTTCTGGATATCAGCTTATTGGGAAATTTTCGTCGCAATTCTGTCATAACAGGTTGGGCTATGTGAGGAGCTGCCCCATCTTGCTGAAACCACACAGAGTTGAAAGAAATTCTCATTCGGCGTAATTCTGGATAGAAAAACTCTCTCAGCAAGCTCAAGTAACGGTCTCCAGTAACCGTAACGGTGTGACCGTTTTCTTCGAAGAAGTAGGGCCCGACAATGCAGCGTGATGAAACTGCACACCACACTGTGACACGAAGTGGATGCAATTCCGTCTCATGGAGTATCTGTGGATTGGAAGCACTCCATATTCGACAATTTTGTTTGTTTATGTTGCCGTTTAAATTGAAGCATCTTCTGGCAAAATTCCAAGCAAATCGGCAAGTCTGCAGCGTTCAGTTTGTTGGCCATTTGAATTTTATATGGGAATAACTCCAAATCTTTGTGCATAATTGACTGTAATGACTGTCTGCTTATACCCATTTGAGCAGATAAGCTTCTTGTCGAAACACGTGGATTGTTTTGTATGGCAGCAGCTACAGCAGCGATTGTTTCGTCCGTTCGAACTGAAGGGTTTCGATGGTAAGGTCTTCTGTTGACTGTCCCATGCTCGGCAAAATTGTTTACAAGTCTCATTATGGTCCATCTGCTCGGAGGATTGCCGCCAAACGTGCGCCTATACTCTCTTTGAACCGAAACTACGGACTCCAGTGCGTGATAGCGGCGGACAATCCAAATTCTTCTTTCAGTGTCCCAGTTATCCTTTTTTGTTAAATGTAAAAGTCAATCTGCAAAATAAAAAAAATTAACCAGATTCATTAAATAGAAAAAAAGTTATTCAATTTTTTTTGGTAGCGGCTTTCATCAGCCACCCTGTATATGTGGTTGATAAAGCAGAAAAAGTCATATCGTCAGCAACATTTTTATGGGATCTATATCTAAATTTGAACCGATTTGCTTCAAGTTAAATAGCGTTCGTCCTTGGCCCGCAAAACATCCATGTGCCAATTTTTGTTAGGATCGGACAGACAGACAAACATTGCTAAATCGACTTAAAAAGTGATTCTAAACCTATCTGTATAAAAACCGATGGGTCTATCTCGTTTCCGTTACGTTATTCACTACTATCGCGAATAAAATTTCCCCGGGAACGAATTGCTCCCTTTAAATTTCAATTATGATTTTTGTAAAATTTTCAAGATAATGCTCTCTTCCTTCAATTTGATCATCTTATTTCTGTTTCAACGAAAAAGCCGCCTGCGACTACTACAGCAACTTATTTTCGTAAGCCACTCTACTATCTAAAGCACCCCCACAATGGCAACGCTCCTGGCGCACACACAACCACTGATGCACATATGATTGAATAGCTTGCAGATAAAAATTTGAAACATGCACAATTTTGAAGCTTCAATAAAAAACCGAAATGAATTGTAAATTATGACAAAATCAAATTTGAAGAATTGTCTCAATTCTCAATACTGAGGAAAGAAATGTGCTCAGAATGCAATGTATGTACGTTCGTATGCAAATAAATGTTTCCATACGAAATTTATGACAAACACCGATGTTGTCCCAATGGATTTGCTGCAAAATCGAAATTGGACATTCATTTGTATCTTGGCAGATGTTTGTTTGTAGAATGCAATAATACGAGAAGTTATGTGACAAATTGAAGCCACAAAAAATATGCATATTTGACAATATCAGCTTATTTAATCCTTGTACAGTCAGAGACTAAACTTTAAATACACTTTTCATATATGGAGTTTAAAGAAAATATTCCATTGAAAATGCCGTTTTATTGAATTTCATAAATGGACAAAAATATGATATTGTTACTGATGAATTCAAATGCAATATGTTTGGAAGCGATAAATCGATAAAATAAATACACCTAACTTTAAAGATATATTTAAACTTTCGTCTCTAACTGTATATATTTTTTGTAAAACATTTTCAAATTACCAAGCCACAAAAGTGTTACGAAAGTGGTAATGCAAAAAGAGCACAGCTCACATGAGACAAAACACTCTGTGCTTTTTTCGGTGCTAGATTATATCCTCTATGGACGATACTACTGTTTCTTTTGTCTATTTTTGACATTTAATCCTAGAATTATTATTAAGAACATCTGCTGTAAACCCAAAAGGTAGAAGACAAAGAACATTTTGTAAAATATAAAATTCTAACACAGGTATGTAAATTAATTTGTATCTAAAATAACTAAAAATACATTAAATTCGGCTGGATTAAATAAATAAGATACACCCTCCACCATGGATTGCATTCCACAGTATTGCCGGCAGGCAGTCTACTGTACGTATAAGTGCAATAAAATATCAGGAAAAGTATGATATTTTTGGCTGATAGCGATATTTGTTAAATAAAAGTCGGTTGTATTATGTGGAGAAGAAAAAGTCAAATCAGGAACTATAGATAAATCTGAACCGATCTAACCCATTTTCACCACAGGTAATTTTAGTTGTAAATAAGGTGATGTGCCACATTTGAACAAAATCGGTTAAATTTGTGTGAAATCAAGAGCGACATTTGTATGATAGCTATATATAAATCTGAACCGATCTGTCCCACTTTCCCCATAGATGTTTCTAGTTGAAATATGAGTTGTTCTGCCACATTTGAAGAAAATAGGATGAATGATATGGTTTTTAGAGTGGAAAAAATCAAGTTTAGAGAGACATTTGTATGAGAGCTATAATTAATCTGAACCGATTTGACTTATTTTCACCAGATATGTTTCTAGTTCAAATATAAGATGTTGTGGCTAAGTTGAAGAAAATCTGACAAAATAGCTGGTTTCGAGAGCGAAACGGCAAATCCGGAGGCGAAATTTGTAATTTGTATATCAAAATCTGATCCGATTTTATTCAAATTGAATAGCGTTTGTACTTGATCCACAGAATTTAATTGTGCCAATTTTTGTTAAGATCAGGCAATAATTGCTACCTGCACTTTGATTGCAACAATAGATGGACATTGCTAAATCGACTCAGAAAGTGATTCTTTCCTTTTGGGTGTTACAAAAAAATGCACAAAGACATAATACCCTGGTGGAGAGGGCCATTTGTATGTTCTCATTATATTTAACAAATATCGCTATCAGCAAAAAATATCATGTTACAAATGGGCCCCCATCCACCATTTGTAATTGCGATAGGGGTATGTAAAGGGTGATTTTTTAACAGCTTGATAACTTTTTTTTAAAAAAAACGCATAAAATTTGCAAAATCTCATCGGTTCTTTATTTGAAACGTTAGATTGGTCCATGACATTTACTTTTTGAAGATAATTTCATTTAAATGTTGACCGCGGCTGCGTCTTAGGTGGTCCATTCGGAAAGTCCAATTTTGGGCAACTTTTTCGAGCATTTCGGCCGGAATAGCCCGAATTTCTTCGGAAATGTTGTCTTCCAAAGCTGGAATAGTTGCTGGCTTATTTCTGTAGACTTTAGACTTGACGTAGCCCCACAAAAAATAGTCTAAAGGCGTCAAATCGCATGATCTTGGTGGCCAACTTACCGGTCCATTTCTTGAGATGAATTGTTCTCCGAAGTTTTCGCTCAAAATGGCCATAGAATCGCGAGCTGTGTGGCATGTAGCGCCATCTTGTTGAAACCACATGTCAACCAAGTTCAGTTCTTCCATTTTGGGCAAAAAAAAAGTTGGATATCATCTCACGGTAGCGCTCACCATTCACAGTTACGTTACGATTCGCATCATCTTTGAAGAAGTACGGTCCAATGATGCCACCAGCCCATAAACCGCACCAAACTGTGACTTTTTCTGGATGCATTGGTAGCTCTTGCAATGCTTCTGGCTGATATTCACTCCAAAATCGACAATTCTGCCTATTTACGTACCCATTGAGCCAAAAATGAGCTTCGTCGCTGAACACAATTTCTTTCTTTCTGAACTTTCTTAACAGAGCACGCATTTTGATAATAAAATTCAATGATTTGCAAGCGTTGCTCGTTAGTAAGTCTATTCATGATGAAATGTCAAAGCATACTGAGCATCTTTCTCTTTGACACCATGTCTGAAATCCCACGTGATCTGTCAAATACTAATGCATGAAAATCCTAACCTCAAAAAAATCACTCTATATATTCATTTTGTCATTCCGTTTGTAACACCTTGTAATATTCATAAAGTATATATATTCTGGGTCGTGGTAAAATTCTAAGACAATCTAGCCATGTCCGTCTGTCTATCTGCCCGTTCGTCTGTCTGTTGAAAGCACGCTAGCTGCCGAACGAAATGAGCTAGGAGGTTCACATTTTCCGTAAATGTGTCTTATGGTTGCAGATCGGTTGGGATTGAAAGTGGGCGAAATCGGGCCAGAGGGAAACATTTTTCCCTCACAAGGACTGAAAATATATATATATATATATAGTGTAAACGTATTGGTAGCCTTGTCTTAAAAGCGTTGCTTGAAAAAATAAAAATATTATAATTATTTATAAAATTATTTTTTCAATATTTCTATTTGTTTTGGTTTGGTTATATTTAAAAAAATATATTTTCCTGGCATATTACTACACTTCTACGAAAATCGACAGCCTTGTGGAATGCAATCCAAGGTGGCGGGTATATAAAGTTCGGCCCGGCCGAACTTAACGCCTTTTTTACTTGCTTTAAATTTCTCCTTTTTATTCACTTGAAATTCGTTGCTTACATTCCTCTTATATCGTAAAAGCACCAACAAATATATAAAAGTTTTAGCGGGCGAAATGGGACAAAAAGGGATAAAAATGGTACCAATAATACCCCAACACATAGAAACTTTAAATTTGGAATATACATCCCTCTAATTGTGCAGAGAGCCAAATCGGACAAAAAGGGATAAAAAATTGTACCAATAATACACAACAGTTAGAAACATGAAATTTGGATTATACATCCCTCTAATTGCGTAGATACGTAAACTAGAGCGATTTTTCTAATTCGTACTTTTGGGACGAAAAATGGATAAAAATAGTACCAACGATACGATAACAGCTAGAATCATGAAATTCGGTGTGTAAATCCCTCTAATTGCGTAGACACGTAAAATAGAAGGATTTAAAGTGCATCTGACTGCAAAGAGATCTTTCGATATTTGTGCCTTCGGAATCTACATGGGATAAAATCAATCATGAAATTCGTCTGACTGCGTACACGCAGAAAAGAGGAAGACTTTTTCCAAAACCGTCTTTTTAGGTTCAAAATTCAAACGGCTGAATCTAAAATCGTGGAATTAGGTATGTACATTCTACTGTGAATATGAAACATTTTGGATATTCAATATTAGTACTTTTCTTATCAAAATGGTACGACATTAGGGCTGTTGGTGGAATCATGAAATTGAAAATGGAGAAAATCGGTCCTGAGGGAAATTGTTTCTACCTAATAACGGCTGAAAATGTACCTGATATTTAAGTCATATTTCTGAAGATTCACTTTTTGATTACTCTTGAACTTTTATATTTATATTGAAGAAAACTATTAATATTATAATAATGAAGCATCACTATTCATTTAAACAAGTAACGAAAGGCTAAAGTCGGGCGGGGCCGACTATATGATTCACTCCACTTTCCAACCGAATATACTCGGTAAAAAAGTGAAAACGGGAAGAATTTTTGTATGTTTCCTAATCATAGCCCTAGTTCGATTTGTCAAATCGATAAGAATATTTGTATCGGGGCTATATCCAAACATGGAATAAAGTGACTAACTTTCACAAAAAGTTCTTCCAGTTCAAATATAACGTGTTATGCTCACTTTGAAGAAATTCGGTGAAAATTCGTTGTTTCTGGGGTGGAAAAAGGGAAATCGGGAGCGAAATTTGTATGGGAGCTATATATAAATATGAACCGATCTAACACATTTTTACCACAGGTGTTTCTAGTTGAAATATAAGATGTTTTGCCAATTTTTGAAGAAAATGTCTTGTAATATATGGTATATAGAGTTAAAAGATTAAAACCGGGAGTGAATTTCGTATGGGAGCTATATGTAAATCTGAACCGATCTGACCCATTTTCACTATGGGTGTTTCTAGGACAAATATAATATATTTCGCCTAATTTGAAGAGGATCTGTTAAAATATGTGGTTTCTAGAGCGAAAAAAGTCAAATCGGGAGCGAAATTTGTATGGGAGCTATATATAAATCTGAACCGAACTGCCCCATTTTTACCACAGGTGTTTCTAGTTGAAATATAAGATGTTTTGCCAAATCTGAAGGCAATCTGATATAATATGTGGTTTCTAGAGCGGAAAAAGTCAAATCGGGAGCGAAATTTGTATGGGAGCTATATGTAAATCTGAACCGATCTGACCCATTTTTACCACAGGTGTTTCTAGTTGGAATATAAGATGTTTTGCCAATTTTGAAGAAAATCTGTTCTAATATGTGGTATCTAGAGTGAAAAGTGTCAAATCGGGAGTGAAATTCGTATGGGGGCTATATCTAAATCTAAACCGATTTTCTTCAAATTAAATAGCGTTCGTTCTTATCCCGAAAAACTTCGTTGTGCAAAGTTTCATTTGGTTCTGTCAACAATTGCGACCTGTATCGTGATTACAAGAATAGATGGACGGACGGACGGACGGACAGACAGACAGACGGACATTGCTAAATCGATTCAAAAAGTGATTCTAAGTCGATCGGTATAATTAACAATGGGTCTATCTCGCTTCCTTTTGGGTGTTACAAACAAATGCACAAAGACATAATACTCTCGTGGAGTGTATAAACAGTACGCATAAGTATTCCTTATAGAAATAGTAAAAATATCGTGCCATCAAAAAAAGATATTTTTGAAAAGTAGAAAACATTTTTTCCCAATCTTCTTTAGACTGTTCTTGAATCACTGCCATCATAATTACTAGGGTTTGCATTTTCCCGTTCTTTTTATTTCCCGGGAAACGGGAATTATTTTTTAAATTTCCCGGGATCCCGGGACAGCACGAGAAATTGTAAACATATCGTTTCCATGAGTTAAGCTTATTTTTTCCAATGAAACATTCACATTTTATTAAGGTGACATGAGTGCTTTATTACTTGGTGCGATTTTTTGAACGGCTTCTCATTCGTTTGTGAAAATCATTTACTTAAAGTCGCTGCGAAGCCACCTGACGTAACCTTTCACAGGGTGGAAATCATGATAGTGGCAGTATGCAGCCAAATAATAAATGTCGCCATGCTATTTTTAAATAAATTTGCATTCTATAAAATATAGATAAAAATGGTCTTGAGCCAGGAGAGTTTCCCAGTTCAGTAAACGGGATGCAAACCCTAAAAATTACCATTAATTTGATACATAAGCGACCCTATTCTCCCCAGAGGAGTAAACAGTAAATATAAACAGGTGTGATCGGACCATTATTTTAAAATGAGAGTATAAATCTTCAATGTACCTTCGGCGAAAATAGGGATTTTTTTGCAAAGTGCTATTACTTGGTGTTAGAAATATTTGGCGTGAAACTATTTTACAATGTCCTGTTCCACGGAGTGGTGTTGGATATTGATTACCGATTATAATTTCCAATTAGTTTTTATAATCGGTTACTAAGTTGTTTGGGATAAAAAACATAACTTAATTTTATAATTAACTATAAGTTCGTCCCCATTTTGCGGCTTTATCCTCACAAATCATATCCCAGTCTCTAATTAAAAAAAAAAAAAACAAAACCATTGTTTGTGGTGGATTTAATTCCATAATCTACTATCAAATCCTTAGTCCGTCGGTAAATAAAGCAAAGTATATTAAAAATGCGTTCTTGATGGATTACAATGTTGACGTTTATTTTGTTTTGTTGTCTACCCTCTGCCCTCACCTCTCAGCATTTACCCCAACTAATCTCCCATGAAATCGGTCTGTGGTGGTATTTCCCCCTAAATGATATTAAGGTTAAATGTGATGATTGGGGGAAGGTTGTACCCCGCAAATGATAACTTCCCCGCATATGAAACTTCGTTTTGTATTTTCGCAAATATTTAACACACAAGGCAACACAACGGTATTTAAATGCTTACAAGGGTGGAGTGAGGAGACTAGTTGAAATGATGTGGCATCATAAGATAATAAAAAGCGCACTCCAATTTGGATTGTTTAAATAGTTTACTAAGAATTTCATTAAGAAAAATAAGGTTAACTAAAAATGAGTACAGCTTCCTTATTACACAGTCGGAGTAAATAGTTCAACCTCTTTGATCTAGTAAACAATTTTTACCATTAAACTTATTCATACTTGTGCGGAAGAAAATTTTCTAGATTTTATTAAAGAAACTTTAAACATTTTCGAAATCTAAAAACATAGACTTTTCTTTAATTCTTCAAATTAAGTTAAAATGAAGTTAATTTTTTCAAGTTCTTCATATACTCTAGTGAACTTATATACAAAAAATGCTTTGTTGTGTTTAGAAAATACTTGAATAGTAGTCTCTGAAGAAATTCTCTTGCCGATTCTTTCATATTAAATTCTTCAAATATTATTCGTAAAAATCATTTTGCTTTCGCAGCAGTCTTGAAGTAATAACTTAACTATTTATGGCAGAAGTATTGTGACATGTTTGAGAATTATTTAATTTGTATATTAGGTTTGTATGCTCTCAATCAAAATTATTTATTTGAATTATTAAAATTCAGGTGATAAACTCCGAAATTATGAAAAAGGTATTAGGTGCCAGAAATTCGTTAAACAGTTGAATTCCAGCCAAATAATTTGCCTCACTACTTTCTCTCGGTATACCCTAATATATAAAAGCATTTGTCAGTTTACTCACGTTCAAACACATGTCCGCATACATATGTATAGTGCACAGTATTTGTATGTATGTACAAACTCGTATATAAACGTCCATAACTACAGATGTATACATAACTACATCTGTAGTTATGGCTTCATCGAAACTAACCCCAACAACTTGCAGCTCCTGTACTAATGATGAGTGCTGGGTCGCATACGTAATTGTTTAGCCAGACATATATTTATTAGGCTGGGTCGCGGTCCATACAAATAAAAAAGCTGCAACAATAAAGGTTTCACTTTGCCTTTTTGCTAATTTTGGGTTCTGCTGAAAACTTCAGCACAACCTTTGGTCCTAAACCAAAATAAATGACAAGACATACAACATAACAGACCAACTATACATACAAACAACAAAAATTCACACGAGGTACAGTGAAGACGGACCATACCGTACAGCAACAACCTTTGCATTGTTGCGAGCGATGCGAGCACATGCTAACATTGAATTGGCAAAGTGAGACTTTCGTACTTTTATGGGGTAAAATATGAATAGTGGGATAAAAACTGTACCAGCCAAACGGCTGCACCTAGAATAATGAAATTTGATTGCGTAGAAACGTAAAAAAAGGAAACGAGATATTCCCATCGTTTATTATACAGATCGGCTTAGAATTACTTTCTGAATCGATTTAACAATGTCCGTCTGTCTGTCCGCATGTTCATCTATTATTGTAATCAACGTACCGCATATTTTACTCGACTCAGATCGGTTCCGATTTAGATGTTTGTATCTTCCATACAAATTTCGCTCTCGACTTCACATTTTCGGCTCTATACACCGCATATTTTTACATATTTTCCTCAAATCGGGCGCAACATACTAAATTTCAGCTAGAAACATCTATGGTGAAAGTGAGTCAGATTGGTCCAGATTTATATATATATCTTACATACAAATATATATATCTTACATACAAACCAGAAACTTTAACGAATTTTCTTCAAATTTGTCAAAGATATCAAATATCTTTTTGTTTGATTAAAAACAAGTAAAAACGGCGGTAAGTTCGGCCGGGCCGAACTTTATATACCCTCCACCATGGATTGCATTCCATATATATATATATATATATATATATATATATATATATATATATATATATATAATACTTCAAGTCAATTCGAAAAATAAATATTATTATATTTATATTTTCAAAAAGCTTAAATACCATAAATATTGGTAGGTAGTTCGTGCTACAGTTAGTTGTATTTCCATTCTCTTTTAATTCCAAAAGTACAAATTTTGAAAATCCATTATCTCACGTACATCGTGCAAAATAACTTAACTTCATGATTCAACCAATTTTTGTCGTAAAAGTACGAATGTAGAAAAATTCTTTTATTTACCGTGTCTACGCAGTCAGAGGAATGAGTACTCCGAATTTCATGACTCTATGTTTGGTTTGTACTATTTTTATCCCAATTTTTCCATTTTTTCGAATTTCGAAAAATCCTTCTATTTTACGTGTTTACGCAATCAGAGGAATCTATACACCGAATTTCATTATTCTAGGTGCAGCCGTTTAGTTGGTACCATTTTTTATCCCCCTATTCCCATTTTATTCCTTAAAAGTACGAATAAAAAAAATACTTTTATATTATGTATCTACTCAATTAGAGGAATGTACACACCGAATTTCGTGTTTCAAGGTGTTGTCGTTTGATATGTACCATTTTTATCCCTACGTAAAATCGCTTTATGGTGCACGTTTTTGTTATAGGGGGAATGTGCATACTCAATATCAAGTAAGTACAAGCAGACATATTGAAAAAATATGCTTAAATACTCTAAAATATTAGGGGTTATTATGGATTTTTTCAGTCCTTGTGAGGGAAACACTTTTCCCTTTTGGCCGATTTCGCCCAGTTTCAATCCCAACCGATCTACGACTATAAGACGTATTTATGCAAAATTTGGACCTCCTAGCTCCATTCGTTTAGATGCTAGCGTGCTTGCAATAGACGGACGGACATGGTTAGATCGTCTTAGTTGTACTTCTCGTTCGTTTGTGCGAATCATCTCCTTATAAAGAGTGATTTTTTTGAGGTTAGGATTTTCATGCATTAGTATTTGACAGATCAAGTGGGATTTCAGACATGGTGTCAAAGAGAAAGATGCTCAGTATGCTTTGACATTTCATCATGAATCGTCTTACAAACGAACAACGCTTGCAAATTATTGAATTTTATTATCAAAATGCGTGCTCTGTTAAGAAAGTTCATTGCGCGCTTCCATTTTATGGTCAGTTTAATCGACCCACTGAAGCGGCTATTCGGGCTATTGTGACTAAATTTCGCACCAAATTTACATTGTTGGACATTAAACCACCAACACGCTTACGTAGAGTGCGAACTGAAGAAAATATCGCAGCTGTATCGGCCAGTGTTAATGATGACCACCAATTTTCGATTCGTCGCCGTTCGCACCAATTGGGTCTCTGTTACTCAAAAACGTGGAAATGCCAAAATTGGACTAAGCGGATGGACCACCTAAGACGCAGCCGCGGTCAACATTTAAATGAAATTATCTTCAAAAAGTAAATGTCATGGACCAATCTAACGTTTCAAATAAAGAACCGATGAGATTTTGCAAATTTTATGCGTTTTTTTTTAAAAAAAGTTATCAAGCTCTTAAAAAATCACCCTTTAGAGGCCGGGTTTCATGTTGAAAAGTCGCTGCGACGCCACTTGAAAAGACTTTTGACATGATCGAAATCATGATCGTAAATAAATTTGCATTCTTTTAAATATATATGCAAAATGGTTTTGAGCCAGGACAATATCCCAGTTCAAATCAAATATTGATTACAGACCAAAAAAATACAAACGAAAAGACTAAAATTGCAATATTTTTAAATAACAGCTCATGTTTCATAATTTTGAAATAAACTTTATTCAAAAAGTATGCTTATATGGGGTTATTATGGGAGTTTTTAGTCCTTGTGAGGGATTTTTTCCCTTTGGGCCGATTTCGCCCAGTTTCAATCCCAACCGATATACGACTATAATACGCATTTATGAAATATTTCAAGAATATATATATTTTATAGGGTCTCAAGGTGTTACAAACGGAATGAGGAATGGAGGTGGAGGGTATAAAAACATGCTTTAATAGTCCAAATATTGGGGTATTTTCAGTCCTAGTGAGAGAAAGTATTTTCCCTCTGGACCGATTTCGCCCACTTTCAATCCCAACCGATCTACAATTATAAGACGCATTCCGAGTAAATTTTGACTTCCTAGCTACTTTGGTTTAGCGTGCTTTCTACGGACGGACAGACTGATGGACGGAATATATTAAGAATATATATACATTATAGAGTCTCAGATCGATATTACAAGGTGTTACAAATGGAATGACAAAGTTAGTATACCCTGGAGGTGGAAGGTATAAAAATATATTTTGATACCCTACACCACTTCATGGGCTAGGGTATTATAAGTTAGTTTTCCGCCAAATGTTTGTAACACCAAGAAATAATCGAAGTAGACCCACTTTTAAATATACTGATCGGCTTAGAATCACCAGCTGAATCGATTTAACTGTCCGATTGTCATGAAAATTGACTAGTTATTTTTTTTGGACCGAGAACCATCGGTATTGCATTTGGATGAAAATCGGTTCAGATTTAGATATAGCCTCCATACAAATATCCCTATAATTTACACTATTATTGATCAAGAATACACATTTTAAACGGGATCATGACAAAATGTTCAGGATCGTCTAATATTTGAACTAGAAACTGTTAACGGGAAAGTGGACCACATGGGTCCATGGTTTGATATAGCCCCCATACAAAAGTACCTCCGATTTACAATATTACTGCTCTAAAATGCACATTTTACATCGGATCTTGATCAAATTTCCCACACAATGTTACGTTTAGACTAGAAACACATATTTTGAAATCCAGCTCAATGGTTTGGTATAGCCCCCATAAAAATGGGCCCCCAGTTTACACTATTATCGCTCTAGAACCCACACCTTACATGGGATCTTGATAACATTATGCAGATTATGTTATATTATTTCAATAAATAATACATACTTTGAAATTGATCTACACGGGTCCACTTTTAAATATTGCGCCCTTACAAATGGGCCCCCATTTGTAGTAGTATCCTTCTAGGAGCAACATTTTATATTGGAAGTTTTTCAAATTTTGTAGATCATGTTCTATTTCAATACCTACTATTAAAGTCAAATATATGTGTCCATATTTTGGCACAATCCCCGTACAAATGACCCCCATTTTACACTATTACCGCTTCAGAATCTACATCTTACATCGGATCTTTATACAATTTTGCAAATCATGACTCATTTCCACTACGAATGCATAAAGGGAACTATAGGGTGATTTTTTAAAAGCTATAGGAAAGTTTTTCAAAAAAAAAAAAAAACAAATACAATTCAGAAAAATGCATGAAATCTTTATTTGAATCTATAGTACGGTCCATATAATTTAATGTTTGAAGATTATTTCATGCAAATGTTGACCTAGACTGCGCCTCAAATGGTTCATCCGCTTAGTCCAATTTTGGCATTTCCACGTCTTTGAGTAACAGAGGCCCAATTGCTGCGACCGGCGACGAATCGATAATTGATGGTCATCATTAACACTGGCCGATACAGCTGCGATATTTTCTTCAGTTCGCACTCTACCTAAGCGTGTTGGTGGTTTAATGTCCAACAATGTAAATTTGGTGCGAAATTTAGTTACAATAGCCCGAATAGCCGCTTCAGTATGTCGATTAAACTGATAAAATGGAAGCGCGCGATGAACTTTCTTAACAGAGCACGCATTTTGATAATAAAATTCAATAATTTGCAAGCGTTGTTCGTTTGTAAGACAATGGTTAAATTATAGACCAAACTGAAGATGTTTGACAGTGAAACAAAACACGAAACGTGCGTCAGCTGTTTAAACCAGTGTTGCCAAAAAGATAATAGCTAAAAAATCATCCTTTATAATGGGCCATGTTATGGTACAAGTGTCCATCCAATTTATTCTATTACCGCTGTAAAATCTGCATGTGTCATCGGATCTTGGTCAAATTGCCCAGATCGTATTATATTTACTCTCAGAATACCTACCCGAAAATTGGACCATATGGGTAAATGTTTCTAAATACAACTGTTCCACCAATTTTATCCAAGTTATCCACATCTTTGTAAATCATCTGAAAACCACTATGTTTATTAAAGTTCGCAAAAATGTCTTTAAAACGTTACAGCATTATTACCAAATAAACTACTTTACATGTTGTGAGACTTTTTTCCTTTTGCGGCAGGGAAAACGAGAAAAACCAAAAATAAACAATAAACAATAGATTCTAATATATAACTACATTTATCAACAAAATGAAATCTCTGTCGAAATGTTAGCATAAAACAATGCTTTCGGTATTTTTATTTACCATAAAAACGCAATTTCATTTGAATATTTCTATGATCAAAAAGCGGAAAATTTCCTGCGAAGTGAGTAAACAAAAGCCAACTTTGCAAATATTTATCAAGCTGAGCGCAAGAAACAAAAGGAAAACAGTCTCTTATTCAACGATTTCACATCAAAATACTGGCAAAATCTGATTTAAGTAAACGCAAATTCCTATCGCTCCCACTGCCAATCAAAGAGCAGACACAGACGCAGACTGCCAGCGCCATCGACAATGTCATCAGCAACATCACTGTCGGCATCATCGTCATCATCATCATCATCATCGCCGCTATTGTGAACAATTTCATTTGATTCAATTTAATGTCGTGTCTTGTCTCAAGCCAAACGAGCCAAAGAACGAAAAGTTTCTTAACAACGCAGTGTGCTCTGAATGAAGGCTGTTGTATTCGGCGGCAAAAGTACCAACAACAACAGCAAAAAACAAGTACCAGAGAAGACATAGTAAATTAAATCTTTATTAAACTTTGGGTATTCTTTAGTCTCTGCTGTCGCAGTTGCCTTATCTGCCATCCCACCAAATCGATTTGTGTGTGCAAAAAGTTTAAAAAAGTTTTTGTTTTACATTTTCACAAAAACAACAACCAAAAATAAAGAAGAAACGAAAAGAAAAAAAAACAAAATATAAGCAATAATTAATTTTAATAGTTTCTTTGCAATAAGAAAGTAATTTGCATGTTCTGGGGAAGGCTGGGCTCCGGCACCAGAAGAGCAGCACCAGTTGGCAAAAGTTGTCTAAAAGGTTCAAGGACTTCTCTCTAAGGCTGTTAATAGTTAATTACTTCGCTAAGTACCGAAACGAAATTGATGACTTTAATTTGTTGAGTTAGGGCAGAAGGGAATACCTATCCATCAGCTGGGGATTAAGAAGCCAATTAATGTCAAGTACACCACTCGTTGATGGATAAAGATGGCTGTATGAAATGTGGATTATTAACTATAAGCACTGATCCAATCATCAGGTAAAGAGATAATACACTAGGCAACAATAGCGGTAAACAAACATATTTAAAGTGTTATTTGACTTATGTCGTTATATTTCACCGAGGGGTATCTCTAGTAAAATTGCAGCACATGTACGATTTTGCCACGCCCCTATTGTTCCTTGCACACAATTGCGCATATCACAGGTAAAATTAAATACTTTATAAATTTTATACCGGTACATGAAATCCATTATGACATGAAATTTTACAAGTGCTTCATAAATGTGGAATATTCATGTTTCAAGAACCTAAATTAAAGTGTCTTATAAATTTCATACACACAGAAAACAGATTCATTACCACAACCGAATTTTTGTAGTTCTACGTACTATCGCAATATAGCATGGGTGATTCCATCAGTATAACCGACTTTTTATTGCACCAATAGCATTTTCAGTACTGTGAACTGAAATTATTTGTTGCAGAGACATTAAATATAGAATGTTTTGGTACATCGAACTATCAAAACGGTATCTGCAACTAAATATATCTGTTGTTATTATCACTTGTTGGTTATATGTTGTTTTCAAATTTTGTAGTCCAGATTACGATTTTCGGTTGTTGCGACCATTTGTTGATTGGATAATTTTTATACCCTACACCACTTCGTGGACTAGGGTATTATAAGTTGGTTTCGCGCCAAATTTTTGTAACACCAAGAAATAATTGAGCTAGACCCACCTTTAAGTATACGGATCGGCTTCAAATCACCAGCTGAATCGATTTAACGATGTCTGTCTATCCGTCCGTCTCACAGTGTTGCGAAAGCGGAATTTTTTGGAAATCATATTGCCTAAACTGTATTTTTAATTGTATAGATGAGAAACTTCTACAGATTGGTCAGAATGAAATCCCAAACAGAATGAGTGAAAAAAAAATTACACCGAAAAAAATTGTTAGGTCAAATTTTCAACAAAATTCAAAAAAAAAAAAATGTTCGAAAAATTTACAAAAAAAATTTATTTTAATTCTTCTTTTATTTCTGATAAATACCCTATGATTAGTTTTTTAAATAAATTATAGGGTGGTCCGAACAAGAATTATAAACGTCAAATTTTCATGATTTTTCGATATTTGTTGAAAAACTCTGAAATTTTATAAAAAACCAAAATCTATTTCATTTCTTATTTGGAAGGTGGCAATCAAAGCTTTAATTTGATACCGGTTTGAAGTCAATAGCTTCAATTTAAGAGAGTTATGCTCATTTTTGTGGAGTGCTAGAATAGATGTAGAATAAAAAAAATTGAAGATACTATTTTATAACACAGGCATATTTTATTGCATTCTACAGAAAAATTACAAATTATCAGACGTAAAAACAAAGGGGGAGAGAGAGCGAAAGAGAGAGAATAAAATAGTAAAACAACAGAGAGAGAGAAAGGTACCACCACAAGCTAAAAGAAAACACTATATAAAGACGGACACACATGCGGACTAATTAGTAACAAAAAAGAAAACACTGAAGATGGCGATTAGCCGAAACCGGTCTGAAAATAATAAAAATTTGACGTGGGATGACGGAAAGTCACCCGAAAACCAATATGATTAAATTATTCAATAAGTGATTCCGAGAATTTCCGTTCTATTTCTATGGAATAAATACTGAGAGTGATATACTAAAATCGCTATAACTCCCAGGAGGGCAGGTATGGGCAGCTGATTTTTTTCACATTTCGTTGAAAACAAATTATGTAACATTTCTGTAGTGGCTTGGAACTGGGAATCTCTGGGACTTTTTAGATATTGTTTACCTAACCCAAATTTAAAGGAAAAATGGACCTTTAGTCGGGTTTTCGTTCTAAAAAGGGTGCATATGAAAATGTCTCAAACAACATTCCTTTTTTTTACAGAAGATACTTGTCCGAAGGCAGATTTTTTTTCCGAATCAAAATATCTGTCACCAAAATCAAAATGAGATCATTTTGAATACAGCCCTGAAATACCCTCTTTTCGTGAAAATTTTCTATATTTGACTTCTAAAATCAATTAAAAATCAACGGGCCAACATAAAAATAAGCTTTATGTGTTTTTTGCTTAATTGGAATGTCTGTGACAAAATTACATCATTAAAAACACTGAAAAAAATAATCGGCAAAAAGTTACTTTTCCACTAGCCGCAACACAGTGCGTCTGCTGATTTAACGATGTCTGTCTATCCGTCCGTCTGCTGTCCATCTACGCTTGTTCGCACTCTACAGGTCGGAATTGTGTCATGATTGTCATGAAATTTGGCAGGAGTTACTTTTTTTGGCCAAGGACAGTTGGTATTGAATTTCGAGAAAATCGGTTCAGATTTAGATACAGCCCCATACCCGATTTTCTTCAAAATAGACGCAACATTCTATAATCGGACTACAAAAACCTATGCTAAAAGTGGGTAAGATCGGTTCAGATTTAGATATAACCCCCATACAAATGTCGCTCCCGATTTGACTTTTTCCGCTCCAGAAACCGCATATTGTTCCCGATTTTCGTTAAAATTGGCACAACATCTTATAATCTAACTAAAAACACCTATGGTGAAAGTGGGTAAGATCGGTTCAGATTTAGATATAGCCCCCATACAAATGTCGCTCCCGATTTGACTTATTCCGTTCTAGAAACCACATATTGTTCCCGATATTCTTTAAAATTGGCAGAACATTTTATAATTGAACTAGAAATACCTGTTCTGAAAGTGGATAAGATCGGTTCAGATTTAGATATAGCCCCCATACAAATGTCGCTCCCGATTTGACTTATTCCGCTCTAGAAACCGAATATTGTTCCCGATTTACTTTAAAATTGGCACAACATCTTATAATCCAACTAAAAACACCTATGCTAAAAGTGGGTAAGATCGGTTCAGATTTAGATATAGCCCCCATACAAATTTCGCTCCCGATTTGACTTTTTCCACTCTAAAATCCAAATATTGTACCAGTTTTTCTTTAAAATTGGCACAACATCTTATAATCCAACTAAAAAACCAATGGTGAAAGTGGGTGAGATCGGTTCAGATTTAGATTAGCCCCCATACAAATGTCGCTCCCGATTTGACTTATTCCGCTCTAGAAACCGCATATTGTTCCCGATATTCTTTAAAATTGGCAGAACATTTTATAATTGAACTAGCAATACCTATTCTGAAAGTGGATAAGATCGGTTCAGATTTAGATATAGCCCCCATACAAATCTCGCTCCCGATTTGACTTTTTCCGCTTTAGAAACCACATATTGTACCCGATTTTCTTTAGAATTGGCACAACATCTTATAATCCAACTAAAAACACCTATGCTGAAAGTGGGTAAGATCGGTTCAGATTTAGATATAGCCCCCATACAAATTTCGCTCCCGATTTGACATATTCCGCTCTAGAAACCGCATATTGTTCCCGATTTACATTAAAATTGGCACATCATCTTATAATCCAACTAGAAACACCTATGCTGAAAGTGGGTAAAATCGGTTCAGATTTAGATATAGCCACCATACAAATATCGGTCCCGATTAGCCTTTTGCCGCTATACAAAACACATATTTTTCCCGATTTTCTTTAAAATTTGCACAACATCTTATAATCCAACTAGAAACACCTATGCTGAAAGTGCTAATCTACCCCCCAAATGTTGGACAAATATTTAAACTTTGACCAAACTATTCAACCTATTTCGTTCCATGTTTCAATATACCCCATACAAATGTCCTTTCCGATTTAAAATTTTTTGTCAAACACATACATTTGCAGGATACAAAAATCCTTCCCGTTTTAACGTTATTTCCGAATTGAATTGTATTCGGATAAAAAGTGGAGTGTATCATATAGTCGGCCCCGCCCGACTTTAGCCTTTCCTTATTTGTTTTCCATTACCTACTTTTTCTCGTATTTTTCATTTTTTTGTAAACTTTGTGTTTATAAACTACTGAAAAAAATTACCATTTATCATTGAAATTCTGGTTGATTTTGCAAAAAAATCGAGAAAATCGTAAAAAATAGAAGCCATAATTTCACCACTACCAAATTTACACAGTCGCTGAAAAGGACATCTAAAAACACAAAGTTTCAAAAAAATTAGTTAAATTAATCAAATTGAAAATCAAAATAAAAGAAATACAATTTAAAAAACTTTAAATAATATAACGCGTCTTTAATATTTTAAAAGTAATTGAAAATACCTTCAAAACAACGGATAATACATCAAAATCGGTCAAGTATTTCAGGAGTTAAACACACCTTTATGATTTTTTTTTCACTGTTAAATTTGTCATAGCCTGAGTTTGCAAAAAATCAAAAAAATAAGCAATAATTTCACCACTTCCAAACTCACACAGTCACTAAAAACACATCTAAGAACACAACACTAAAAAAAAACTTTAAAATGTATAACCCGGCTATACCATTCCACGACAATATTTTAAAAGTAATTGAAATTGCCTTCAAAACAAGATATAGTTCATTAAAATAAGTCAAGTACTTCAGGAGTTAGAGTTGATGGAATAAACACACTTAAATGAAAACATTTTATTCGTTCATTGTTAATTTGGTCAAACCTAGTGAACAAAATTTTATTTATTTTTTCCAAAAATATGTATACAACAGTTTTATGAGAATAATACATACACAAACTTTCAAAGTAACTGCAGCTATCGAGGTAAAAATCGTATCTCTTGACATGGAAGGACTCCTATACTTCTTGACAAAGTATGGGCCTAAATATGATTTCTAATTAACCTTTTGGTTTCTAATTTATACAGGACATGATGGATACCTGCGGATTCCAATTAAATAAAAATATATTTTGAAATGTTTCTTAATTTTTATAATCAAATAACAAATGTTGTTTTCTGCACATCGATGGAATACAAGAAGATATACCTACAAATTTGAATTTCAAAAAAATCTAATAATTGAAAATTTAAACTTAACTTTGATTTTCGTCTTCCTACGTAGATCCAAGTTACTGAATTCGTTTTTTATCTTTTGAATAACACTTTGAAGAGGTAATAATATTCTTGTAGGTATTGTCGATTATAATAAGAATCTTTATTTGAAATTTGCCAGACACACCCAAAATCTTGAGTTACGTGTAAAAACCGGGTTTTCGTAACTTTGAACACTTATAAGCCTGTAACTTAGTTGTTTTTCAACCGATTGCACTACATTTTTGCAAAAATACAAGTTTTGGACATTCCAGTTCATGAAATATACATAAAGTTCATAAAAATGGTAATAATAGATTTATTTATATTTTTTTTTATCTTTTTTTTCATTTTGGCGCGTTTAAAGTAAATTTATTAGGCCTTAATTCGTACAATTATGAGAGATGGTCCAAAAAATGTGGGTAGGTAATCTAAGTACAGTTGGATTAATTTATAAATAAAGGGTGATTTTTTAGCTAGTATCTTTTTGGCAACACTGGTTTAAACAGCTGACGCACGTTTCGTGGTTTGTTTCACTGTCAAACATCTTCAGTTTGGTCTATAATTTAACCATGAAACGTCTTACAAACGAATAACGCTTGCAAATTATTGAATTTTATTATCAAAATGCGTGCTCTGTTAAGAAAGTTCATCGCGCGCTTCCATTTTATGGTCAGTTTAATCGACCCACTGAAGCGGCTATTCGGGCTATTGTGACTAAATTTCGCACCAAATTTACGTTGTTTGGCATTAAACCACCAACACGCTTACGTAGAGTGCGAACTGAAGAAAATATCGCAGCTGTATCGGCCAGTGTTAATGATGACCATCAATTATCGATTCGTCGCCGTTCGCAGCAATTGGGCCTCTGTTACTCAAAGACGTGGAAATGCCAAAATTGGACTATGCGGATGGACCATTTGAGGCGCAGTCAAGGTCAACATTTGCATGAAATAATCTTCAAACATTAAATTATATTGATTCAAATAAAGTTTTTCTGAATTTTATGTGTTTTTTTTTTTTTTTAAACTTTCCTATAACTTTTAAAAAATAAAATTTTTTAAAAAATCACCCTTTATTAATAAAATCAGAGAAAAAAATGTCTACTTGAACTTTATTTATTTACATGTATGGCATTTTGCAACTCTTAAGTTTCCTCAACTCATAATTTTAAAATAACTCTTCATTTGAAAGTGTACATTTTTGTTGAATTTAAATATAATATATATTTTTCTGTGTATATATATATATATTAAATTAAAGTGAATTTTAAGTAAGGGACATGAAAATGTATGCAGCTATAAAATTATACAATTATTATGCAAAATTGCCATAACATGTGATCATTATTATGACATTGAGGCTAGGTCCCTTGGAATATAGCTTTAGATATTCGTGGTGGTCTCACAAAGTATAATAGTATCGTCGTTGTACATAATCGCACCCGGACTCGTTTCGTATGCTGCAGTATAGCCTTAATTAAATTCACACGAAACAGAAGGCACAGCGAATTCAATGTCCCAATTTCATTACGCATTTTTCCTCTATAATATCCCATTCAATTTGTAAAGAGCTGTCGTTATCATATTTGTACAAATGTTTAATTTCACTTCCTTTAACGACAAAATGTACAGATGTTAATGTATGTACTAGGTAGTGTGAATATTAAGACGGCTCACGGGCCACGTAGATCACTACAAAGGTTTGTGATGACCAGCGTCACTAACCAGAAATAATGACAAATGATAAATATCACCATGTCATTATGTCCTTCACTAAGTTCATCATTCCGTTTGTTCCGACTTTTAAATTTCGATCGGGCATCCTATAAATGTTTCCGACAATACGCCTACTGTTTGAAGAACCGTTGGGACAACAAATGGGCGATATCGGACTAAAGCAAACAATTTCTTTAAAATTACAGACTGTATGTACTAATCTATAATACCCAAAAGTGATAAACCAGGATTGCCATTAAATAGCTAAAGACTAGAGCGAAAATATTTTTTTCCACGCGAGGCACCCTACTGCACTGGTTATTGTCTGCGAGTGTACGCAACTGTTCTGTTATTTTTAAAGATAATTTATATGATTCTTTGAACAGATAAAAAAACGAATATTATGAAAACAAATTGAGTGTTTATTGTAAATTTATGCATGGAAATGTGATACGCCCAACAACATACACCCATAAATTAACACATTATTATATAAGACAACAATACCAACGACAGCAACAACACCACCACCATCAACTCAAACGCCATCATCATCATCAACGGCCTACCCACACCATCGCCCGCACATGTGTACGGATGTACGTAAATTTATAAATCATTTTATTAAAAAGAAAAAGAAGAGAGCAAAAAAAAACGAACGCAGAATAATATTCGAATATGGATGCGTATAACTCAATAAAGATTCGTGGAGCGGGAAAAATGAGATGAAATCATTAATAAGGAACACAATATGTCGGTAACAATTTTACACACCATTAAGGCAAATTTATAACCCCAATTAAATTAAATAAATACATTCAAATTAACAGCACACATACGGCACGACGGCCACTATTATCACGCTCAAACACACTATTATCACGCTCACGCTGTATTTAACAGCCCCAGGAGTGAGTGCAGGGACACACTGTAAGTTATGGCTGAATAACTTAAAGCTAAGTGAATATTTAAGTTAAGGTAATTAGAATGCATTGCCGTTGCACAGTGGCTCTAAATCTATTTTTGGAATTAATTCTTTAAACTTTTGAAACTTTGGAAAACGTTCTTTTGCTAAAAATTCACTTGCTTAGAGCTGAGCAGTTTTTCAGATGATATGCGATGATTTTGGATCCCTAGTGGTTGGATGAGCCACCAAAATTGATCGCCACGGCTATGTCAAATTTTGAAATAATTGCCGAATGTAAATGTATTTTTCAAAGCGGTAGTGGTCGTGTCAATTTTCACATAGAAACAGTCTTAAAAAAATTGATTTTTTATTTTTTTCTAGATGGTCATAAAACATAGAAAATAATTGGAAAAACTGTTTGATTTATTTTTTGATAGCTAAAATTATAAGATGTTCTACATGTAAAAATTCTATTGATAGACGCCAAAGATTTTTTAAATATCATTTTTATACCCTCCACCTCCAGTATGGGGGTATACTAACTTTGTCGTTCCGTTTGTAACACCTTGAAATATCGACCTGAGACCCTATAAAGTATATATATTCTTGATCGTCATAAAATTCTAAGGCGATCTAGCCTTGTCCGTCCGTCCGTCTGTCCGTCTGTTGAAAACACGCTAGCATCTAAACGAAAGGAGCTAGAACGTTCAAATTTTCCATAAATGCGTCTTATAGTCGTAGATCGGTTGGGATTGAAATGGGGCGAAATCGGCCCAAAGGGAAAATTTTTTCCCTCAAAAGGACTAAAAATACCCATAATAATCCCTAATATTTTAGCGTATTTAAGCATGTTTTTTGAATATTTCTGTTTATATTTGCTTGATATTTGGTATGCGCATTCCCCTTATATCAAAAACGTGCACCATAAAGTTATTCTTATTTGTAGGGGGTGAAATGGGGCAAAAAGGGATAAAAATGGTACATATTAAACGACAACAGCTAGAAACACGAAATTCGGTGTGTACATTCCTCTAATTGAGTAGATACATAATATAAAAGTATTTTTTCCAAATTCGTACTTTTAAGGGGTAAAATGGGAATAGAGGGATAAAAATGGTACCAACCAAACGGCTGTATCTAGAATAATGAAATTCGGTGTATACATTCCTCTGATTGCATAGACAAGTAAACTACACGGATTTTTTCAAAATTCGTATTTTTTGGGGTTAAAATGAAAAAAGGGATAAAAATAGTACCAATCAAATGACCGCAGCTGGAGTCATGAAATTCGGAGTATACATTCCTCTGACTGTGTAGGCACGGAAAATAAACTGATTTTTTGAATTTCGTACTTTTTGGGGCCAAAATAGAAAAAGGGGATAAAAATAGTACCAAGTAAATGACCGCAGCTAGTCATGAAATTCGGAGTATACATTCCTTTGACTACGTAGACATGAAAAATAAAAGGTTTTTTCCAAATTCGTACTTTCAAGGGATACAATGGGTACGGAGGGATAAAAATGGTACCAACCAACCGGCTACACCTGGAATAACGAAATTCGGTGTATACATTCCTCTGATTGCGTAGACACTTAAAATAAACAGACTTTTCGAAATTCCTATTTTTTGGGGTTAAAATGAAAAAAGGGGATAAAAATAGTACCAATAAAATGACCGCAGCTAGAGTCATGCAATTCGGAGTATACATTCCTCTGACTACGTATACACGGAAAATAAACGGATTTTCCGAAATTTTTACTTTCAAGGGATACAATGGTACAGAGGGAGAAAAATAGTACCAACTAAACGACTACAGCTAGAATGATGAAATTCTAATTGCGTAGAAACGTCAAGGGGGTAAAAATGGTACCAACCAAATGGGCGCAGCTGGAATCATCGAATTCGGTGTATACATTCCTCTGACTGCATAGACAAATTCGTATTTTTTTCGAAATTCTTAATTTTTCTTTTACGGCATAAATTGGTTGAATCATGAAGTTTGGTTATTTTGCACTATGTACGTCTCATAACGGATTTTCAAAATTAGTACTTTTGGAATTAAAATAGAATGCAAATACAACTAACTGTAGCACCCACTATCTACCAATATTTATGGTATTTAAGCTTTTTGAAAATATAAATTAAAGAATAATTTTTTTTTTTATTTGAAATAAATAATGGTTTGAAATAATTAAAATATTATATTCATTTATAAAATTATATTTTTAATATTTTTATTTGTTTTGATTTGGCGATATAAAAAAATTATATTTTCCTGTAATATTACTGCACTTGTACGAAAATCGACATCCTCTGTGGAATGCAATCCATGGTGGAGGGTATATAAAGTTCGGCCCGGCCGAACTTAACGCCGTGTTTACTTGTTTTAATTTAAATAGCAGATTATTTAGTTTATTTTACAGGGTTTTCCAACAGGATGTGTTATTTTCGTATTCAAAGAAAAATTTCATTTTTTTTGAGATAAATGATAGGATGTTTATTTCATAATAAAGAGGAATGTATGCCGTTAATAATGAAAAACAACATCAGCCAAATGGCCACCACGACCACGCTTACAGGACCATATCCTTTTCATGAAATTTTCCATAACCAAATGGCAAAGTGGCTGCCGTATGTCCTCGATAGCCTCACGAATTCTATCTTTGAGGTCTTGAATCGACGCTGGGCTGTTGGCGTAGACCTTATCTTTCACGTGGCACCAAAGCAAGAAATCGCAAGGTGTAAAATCACAAGATATCGGTAGCCAATTGTGATCACCTCTTCGAGAGATACCACGGTCCGGAAACTTTTTCCGTAAAAGAGCAATGGTTTCGTTGCTTGTGTGGCACTTAGCGCCGTCTTGTTGAAATTAAACGTTGTCCAGATCAATACCATCGAACTCCGACCATAAAAAAGCATTAATCATCTCTCGATAGCGCAATCCATTCACCGTAACTGTTGATCCAACCTCATTTTCGAAAAAGTAAGGTCCAAAGTTTCAGGATCGTGTTATATTTGAACTAGAAACACCTCAGGGGAAAGTGGACCACAAGGGTCTATGTTTTGGTACAGCCCCCATACAAATGTACATCCGATTTACAATATTACTGCTCTAAAATGCACATTTTACATCGGATCTTGTTCAAATTTACCACACAATATTTCATTTCGACTAGAAACACCTGCTTTGATAGCCAGCTATATAGGTCAATGTTTTAGTATAGCCCCATATAAATGGGCCCCCAGGTCACACTATTATCGCTCTAGAACCCACATCTTACATTGTATCTTGATAAAATTTTGCAGATCATGTTATATTTCAATTAAGAATACGTACTGTGATCTATAAGGCCCCACTTTTTAATGAGACGCCCTTTCAAATTGGCCCTCATTTTTATTATTAAAACTCTAGGACCCATATTTTACATCGGAAGTTTATCAAATTTTGCAGATAAAAGGCTTTATGGGCCCAGTGATATATATGAACCCAGTGATTACAAATTTCGCAGATTATATTATACTAGCAGTACCCGCTGCTTCGCACGCGAAAAAGGCAGGTATTTGTTATTAGTTTTATCCGTCTCTGTTTTAGGATAGTATTTATTTGATTTTCTTTTCTAAAATAGTAAATTGGAAAAAAATCCATTTTGATGGCGCTTCTACATGGTCAGAGGAATTTACGTACTAAATTTCATGATTCTAGCTGTAATCCTAAAGTTGGTACCATTTTTATCCCTTTTGGTCCCGCTATCCCCTTAAAAGTACAAATTTCGAAAAATCCATTTATGTTGAAAGTCTACGATGACAGAGGAATTTACACATCAAATTTCACTACTATATCTGCAATATTTTAGTTGGTACTATTTTTATCCCTCTCACCTTTTATAAATACCAATTTTGAAAAATCCAATTTTAATGCGCTTCGACATGGTCATAAGAACTTACATATCAAATTTCAAGATTCTAGCTGCGATACTTTAGTTGGTACCATTTTTATCCCTTTTTCTTCCGCGCAACCCTTAAAAGTACAAAATGCATTTATATTGCTCTTCTATGTGGTGAGAGGAATTTACATACCAAACTTTCACGACCCTTTTTGTCCCGTGCAACTCTTAAAACTACAAAAAGCATTTATATTCCTCTTCTATGTCGTGAAAGGAATTTACATACCAACTTTCACGACTATAGCTGTAATACTTTAGTTGGTACCATTTTCATCCATTTTTGTCCCGCTCACCTCTTATAAGTACAAATTTAGAAAGATCCAATTTTACTGCGCTTCTTCATGGGCAGAAGAACTTACATATAAAATTTCAACATTCTAGCTGCAATACTATAGTTTGTACCATTTGTATCCCTTTTTGTCCCGCTCACCTCTTATAAGTACAAATTTCGAATTTTTGTCCCGCGCAACTCTTGAAAGTACAAAAAGCATTTATATTCCCTTTCTATGTGGTGAGAGGAATTTAAATACCAAATTTCACGACTACAGCTGCAATACTTAAATTAGTACCATTTTCATCCCTTTTTGTCCCTCGCAACCCTCAAAAGTACAAATTTTGAAAAATCTAATTTTAACGCGCTTCTACATGTTCAGAGGAATTTATATACCAAATTTCACGATTCTAGCTACAATACCTTGGTTGGTACCATTTTTTTTGTCTCTTTCCTCCCTTAAAAGTACAAATTTCGAAAAATCCCTCTTTGTAGCTCGTCTGCATGAACATTGCAAGGAATACACCGAATTTCATGTTTCGATGTTTATCCCTTTTAAAACCCTTTCGTAGTCGACGTCTACGTCATATTTGGGAACTACCCTGAAAATTTCATGACCCTGTTTACTAAATTTAAGTAAAATTGTCCTTGAACAAAGTAAATTTTTACTGAAGTTATATAAATTGTTGCTGAAATTTTTACTCAAATCAAGTAAATATTTAATTCGATCAAGTAATTTCTTCTTACGAAGGAAATTTGTTTGTCTGTTTGTTTTGGTAATGTCAGGGAGGAGAACCACAAATTTGTACTTAACCTGAGGAAAATTTTACGTGATACAAGGAAAAAATTGAACTTAAAATAAAATAAGTTAAATTTAACTAAAAATAATTCAAACAAATTATTTCGCTTCAGAGAATTCAAAACTAATACAAAAAAAAATGACAACAGGAATTATTTCTCAAAATTTTAATGATACCTCTGTGATAAAGAGTTGAGCTATTAATCCATGATTGCTGCGAAGGCAAGATAGGCGCATTCGCAGTGGTTGTTTAGAATAATACTTGAAGTATTTAAGAACTAAGTCTCAAACGAACGACAATTGCTGCTTAGATTACCATTCAAGAATTTTCTAAACAAATTGAAGTGCTTTTTTATAAGTTCATTAATACTTAAATGTATGAAGAACTCGGCATAAATTTCATTAAACACATTAACTTAGTTTTAAGAAAAAATAAATTTTTTAGTTAAAATTTCCTAAATGGACTTTTTTGTCATTTAAAAAAATTTCTTAATGTTTTTCTAACTTAAAACCTTGGTGATTTTATTCCACATAATTATAAATTTACTTAATTGTAAGCATTTTTTATTAGATTCAAAGAAATGTTTTCAAGTAAATTTACTACCCTATTTCTAATAAATGAACTATTTGCTATGACTTTGGAATAAGGAAACTTTACTCATACTAAGTTGATTTTCCTACTTTTATGGAAATTTTTACTAAACTGGAGTAAAATTGTTGAACTAAATTGGATTTCACTCAAATTTACTAATGCTATTTTTCTGAGTGTGGATTAGTAATCAAAGAGAGGTATATACGCTGGGACTGGTGTAGGGTATTATATAGTCGGCTCCGCCCGACTTTAGCCTTCCCTTCCTTGTTTATTTATAAATCTTCCAATTTTACCTATAACAGATGTATTGCAATTTTGGGATTATTTAAAATTCCCTTTTTTTTCTACAAGAAGGGCCATAACATATATATTTATAAATATATTTTCTTATAACAGACCCTATTTGTAAACAAAATAAAATATTTTTGTGGCTGCAAACAAACTCTGTTTAAATAAATTAAAGAAAGTTCTTTTTTGAAATTTTCTTATATTCTTAGAATCACAAAGTAAGTTATTAAATTTCTTGTTTTTGTCTTCAGTTTTTGGAGGGATATTTTACAATCTATTCTCCAAAAATATTCATTATTTAAAAATTTCACCATTAATAATTAAATTACTAATGTTAAACAAAATCGTTTCACCAAACACTGTGCAACGCTTTGCAACACTTCCAACCAAACAACCCGCCAAATTTACAAAATTCGAAATGAGGCATTGTTAATTAAATTCCAAAAATATTAATGGTTCCCCCCGAAGGAAATGAACATATATAATATTTGGTTGAGGGAAACAACAAAAAACTAACAATAGTTTATTATTATTCTATGAGCCAAGTGTGGGGGAGGCAGTTGCCAGCAGGCCGTTCTCTGCAGCCATTTAATTAAATAAAGCTAAGGTCCGGAATCATTTATTATGTGCAGCTTTTCAACATAGCCTGTGCTGATTGTCGTCGTCTGGAGTGTACTTAATGACAACTTTAATGAAAATTGTACAAAAGATTAGGAATTACCACTGGTAATCTCGGAAATTGAAAATAATCCCAGGCAATCATAGTGAAATGGGTTAGCGAAGGAGAGAGAGAGAGCGAGCGTGAGATAGGCAGAAAGAAACGAATGCCATTTGGATGTAAAGCCTTTTAATGTTTTTGTAAACCATTTACTTAAGCCTTCTCATCGAATAGCAAGGCATGGATACGGATGCACACTTCCGAGCTGGCCAATGCAGGGATGCCTGGAGTAACAGGTAGGGGAAGACTAAAATCGGGGGATGGGGTCGAGCTCATAATTCAACTCTCTGAAAGCCAAATAATTAAAATCGATGGAGTTGTATAATTAAAATCAATATGTATATAAAAGAGTAGCGTTACTGACTTATCATTGACCAGCCCCCAGTTCAAACGGCTGAAGCCAGGGTCATGAAATTTTTGAGGGTAGTTCCCAAATATGACGTAGACGTCGACTAAAAGGGTTTTACGAAATTAATACTTTTAGGGGGTAAAATGGCCCAAAAAGGTATAAACATCCAATCTTCGTCCTGACTAAACGGCAGTAGCTAGAAACATGAAATTCGTTGAGTTCCTTGCAATGACCATGCAGACGAGCTACAAATAGGGATTTTTCGAAACATGTACTTTTAAGGAGCGAGCGGGACGAAAAGGGATAAAAATGGTACCAACTAAAGTATTACAGCTAGAATCGTGAAATCTGGTATGTAAATTCCTCTGACCATATAGAAACGAAATAAAATTGGATTTTTCGAAGTTTGTACTTTTAAGGGGCGAGCGGGACAAAAAGGGATAAAAATGGTACCAACTAAAGTATTACAGCTAGAATCGTGAAATTTGGTATGTAAATTCCTCTGACCATATAGAAGTGCAGTAAAATTGGATTTTTCGAAATTTGTATTTTTAGGGGGCGAGCGGGACAAAAGGGGATAAACATTGTACCAATTAAAGTATTACAGCTAGAAACGAGAAATTTGGTATGTAAATTCCTCTGACCATATAGAAACGAAGTAAAATTGGATTTTTCGAAATTTGTACTTTTAAGGGGTGAGCGGGACAAAAAGGGATAAAAATGGTCCCAACTAAAGTATTACAACTAGAATCGTGAAATTTGGTATGTAAATTCCTCTGACCATATAGAAACGAAGTAAAATTGGATTTTTCGAAATTTGTACTTTTTAGAGGTAGGCGGGACAAAAAGGGTTCAAATTTAAGAATTGCAGCTATAGTCGGGAAATTTGGAGTGTAAAATGTGTGTAAAGCGCAATCTAAATGGATTTTTTTCAAAATTTTCTTATAGGGGGTGAGCAACAAGGGGTAAAAGTAGTACCAACTAAAGCATTGGAGCTATAGTCGTGAAATGTGGTGTGTAAATTCCACTGACAACGACAAGCGCAAATATAAACAATTTTTTTTCTAATTTTGTACTTATAAACAACGAGCGGGATAAAAATTGTACCAACTAAAATATTTCAGCTATAGTCGTGAAATTTTGTGTTTAAATTTCTCTGACAACGTAGACTTGCAACATAAATGGATTTCTCGATATTTGTACTTTTAAGTTACGAGCGGGGCAAAAAGCGATAAAAATGGTACCAACTTTAGTATTACAGCTAGAATCGTGAAATTTAGTGTGTAAATTCCTCTGACCATATAGAATCCCATTAGTTAGATTTTTCGAAATTTGTACTTTTAAGGGGTGCGGGGGACGAAAAGGGATGCTGTACAATCCTTTAATTACGTAAGCCCGGAACATATATGGATATTTCAAAATTTGTACTTATAAGCTGTATACGGGACAACAAGGAATAAATGTGTTACCAAATAAAGTACATATTTTTAGGTGAAGGAAAAATACATGTGATTTTTCAAAATTTGTACTTTTTGGGAAAGAAGTGCAAAAAGTTATAAACTGGCTGGCTGAATCTAGAAACATGAGATCGAGGATATAAATGGTTGTAAGTAAAGAGTGATTTTTTTGAGGTTAGGATTTTCATGCATTAGTATTTGACAGATCACGTGGGATTTCAGACATGGTGTCAAAGAGAAAGATGCTCAGTATGCTTTGACATTTCATCATGAATAGACTTACTAACGAGCAACGCTTGCAAATCATTGAATTTTATTACCAAAATCAGTGTTCGGTTCGAAATGTGTTTCGCGCTTTACGTCCGATTTATGGTCTACATAATCGACCAAGTGAGCAAACAATTAATGCGATTGTGACCAAGTTTCGCACTCAGTTTACTTTATTGGACATTAAACCAACCACACGAATGCGTACAGTGCGTACAGAAGAGAATATTGCGTCTGTTTCTGAGAGTGTTGCTGAAGACCGTGAAATGTCGATTCGTCGCCGTTCGCAGCAATTGGGTTTGTGTTATTCGACCACATGGAAGATTTTACGCAAAGATCTTGGTGTAAAACCGTATAAAATACAGCTCGTGCAAGAACTGAAGCCAAACGATCTGCCACAACGTCGAATTTTCAGTGAATGGGCCCTAGAAAAGTTGGCAGAAAATCCGCTTTTTTATCGACAAATTTTGTTCAGCGATGAGGCTCATTTCTGGTTGAATGGCTACGTAAATAAACAAAATTGCCGCATTTGGAGTGAAGAGCAACCAGAAGCCGTTCAAGAACTGCCCATGCATCCCGAAAAATGCACTGTTTGGTGTGGTTTGTACGCTGGTGGAATCATTGGACCGTATTTTTTCAAAGATGCTGTTGGACGCAACGTTACGGTGAATGGCGATCGCTATCGTTCGATGCTAACAAACTTTTTGTTGCCAAAAATGGAAGAACTGAAGTTGGTTGACATGTGGTTTCAACAAGATGGCGCTACATGCCACACAGCTCGCGATTCTATGGCCATTTTGAGGGAAAACTTCGGAGAACAATTCATCTCAAGAAATGGACCGGTAAGTTGGCCACCAAGATCATGCGATTTGACGCCTTTAGACTATTTTGTGGGGCTACGTCAAGTCTAAAGTCTACAGAAATAAGCCAGCAACTATTCCAGCTTTGGAAGACAACATTTCCGAAGAAATTCGGGCTATTCCGGCCGAAATGCTCGAAAAAGTTGCCCAAAATTGGACTTTCCGAATGGACCACCTAAGACGCAGTCGCGGTCAACATTTAAATGAAATTATCTTCAAAAAGTAAATGTCATGGACCAATCTAACGTTTCAAATAAAGAACCGATGAGATTTTGCAAATTTTATGCGTTTTTTTTTAAAAAAAGTTATCAAGCTCTTAAAAAATCACCCTTTAGTTCAGCTGAAATAGTGCATATCGACAAGCACATTCCTTTGACTGTGTGTGAGTGCTAGCTAATATGAGGTTTCCAAATTACTATTTTGGATTTATCTATATCCATCAAAAGAAAATTAAATAAATACTATCCAAAAACAAAGATGAGGATAAAATTAGCAAATAACTGGCTTTTTCGCGTGCGAAGCAGAGGGTACTGCTAGTTAATTATATATAAATTAGAGTTAGTTTACGCCAATGTTTGTAACCCCAAGAAATAATCGATCGACATAGAATCACTAGTGGTTTGAAGTATTTAGAATCTAGAACATTCTAAAAAGAGCTTTGTTAGGTGTTGAAGGAATGATATGTAAGACTGAAGAGCGTACTCTTCTTTTAAAGGTTCTCTGCTGACTATACTTTTCAAAGTCGTTGGTTGGAGTGGTAGCCCATTTCCTTCTCATAGCAGTACATCGCTGATGCTGCCTTTGGTCATTTCGTTTGCCTTTTCAACAGCAGAATAGATATCAATCAGTTATATATTTGGATTTTCTTCGATAGCACGAAACTCTCCTAAAACTTTGCTCAACATTTGTGTCCCCATGTTTGCTCTATTTCATACATCTGTATTTAAAAGAACTATTTGTTAGTAATTCCTGGAAGCCCTATCGTGTTTAACTTTGATTTAACTTAACAAAATAAACAGATTTACGCCGACACGTGCCAGCAAAATTGCGTGTGTTTTGCGGTGACCCCTCACGACACGTGCCGCAAGTGGGACTAGGCCGCGCCGCTCACCATGTTACACTAACACTTGCCAAGTCCTTAACACATCCGCACAGACTATAAGCCAAAAGGATATGACACACACACACAATTTCATACATACATATATACATACACTGTAGCACAAACACTTCCAGCATTTACAAGTTATTGAGAGTGTGAAACTCTTGTCAATTATTTATGACGCCACACAATGCGAACGTCCGTGAACAGGAGGGGTTGGTAGAAGTTTTCAAAACTTCTGTGGCAACTGAGCGTAAACATTATGATGCAACAAACATTTCCCATTCATTCGGTGGGTGATCTGTTGCATGTAATGCATTACAAATATACGAATGGTGGACATACATATATTCCAGCGCAAGCGATGGGAGGTAGTATTTATAAATATAGTCAACAGTGGTTCAATGAAATTAAAGAATTGAGGTCGAAATTTACAGTCCTTTCCACAGCGAATACTTTAAGATAAAGTATTAAGGATAGAGTCTATAGCCTACACCAATCAATCTACCTGCTGCATGGTGGAGTATCAAACCGAGAAAATTTAAAATTGGTGATGTGATTTTCTGGAATCTATACTTATGTACTTACTGGTATTACTTCTATGCCTTTTTGTGCCGTTTATTCCCTTAAACGTACAAATGTCGAAAAATCCATTTATCATTTATTTAATAATGACTCCACGACTGGCTCAGCAGTACCTTATCCAATCAATCCCATTTTTCAGTACAGCCCAAAATCCACACCAAAAATTGACTCGTTGTGGATGTATTGACTTCTCAAGTCACTCACGTGTGGGTTCTCTGAACCCCATATGCGGCAATTTTGCTTATTGAAATAGCCACCAAGATGAAGATGAACTTCATGTAGGCTGAACTGAAGGCCGATATCTTCTCGAACATTTTCCATATAAAATTCTTACATTCGGCAGTTCAAATCAAAAATTTTAAATGGCCCAACCTATAACTGCAAAACTTAGCTTGGAACAATCTTTATCACAATTCCCCAATAAACGTACCAATTTCAAAAAAAAAAAAAACAAATAAAAACGGCGTTCGGCCCGGCCGAACTTTATATACCCTCCACCATGGATTGCATTCCACAGAGGCTGTCGATTTTCATAGAAGTGCAGTAATATTACAGGAAAATATATTTTTTTAGTATAGCCAAAGCAAAACATATATTTGAAAAAATAATTTTAAAAATAAATATAATATTTTTATTATTTCAAACCACGCTTACAAGACAAGGTGACCAATACGATAACACTATATATCGAAGTAATAGTTCAAGTCAATTCAAAAAATAAATATTTTATATTTATGTCTTCAAAAAATCTTTAATGTCATAAATATTGGTAGTTAGTGGGTGCTACATTTGGGTGTGTCTGCATTCTATTTTAAAAGTATAAATTTTGAAATCTATTATCTCACGTACATAGTGCAAAATAACCTAACTTCATGATTCAACTAACTTTTGCCGTAAAAGTAAAAAGTACAAATTTCGAAAAATCTTTTTGGTTTTGCGTGTCCATGCCATTTAGTTGGTACCATTTTTATCCCCTTTTTCCTATTTACCCTCTTAGGAGTACGACTTTCTAAAATCTCTTTATTTAAGTGTCTAAGTTTAGATATAGCCCCCATACAAATGTCGTCCCGATTTGACTTTTTACGCTCTAGAAACCACATATTTTACCCGATTTACTTTAAATTCTGCACAACATCTTATAATCCAACTAGAAACACCTATGCGGAAAATGGGTATGATCGGTTCAGATTTAGATATAGCCCCCATACAAATGTCGCTCCCGATTTCACTATTTCCCCTCTATAAAGCACATGTAGTACCCGATTTCCTTCAAATTTGGCTTAACACCTTATAATCTAACTAGAAACAAGTGTGGCGAAAGCGGGTTGGATCGGTTCATATTTAGTTATAGCCCCAATACAAATGTTGCTCCCAAATGTTTAACCAATTTTAGCCAAACTTTAAATATTGTACTTCACCTATAAACATACATATTGAAAGAGGGTCACATCGTTCCAGGTTTCAATTTACCCTCATGCAAATGGCCTTCCCGATTTAACATTTTTTGTCAAACACATACATTTACAGGATACATAAATCCTTCCCGATTTCAATTTTTTAACAAATTGAATTGTAATGACATAGAAAGTGGAATGTATCCTATAGTCGGCTCCGTCCGACTTTAGCCTTTCCTTACTTGTTTTCAATTTTTTCTGATTTGGCTATCCACTCACACGTTATTTTGTGACTGCAAAAGTGGCTATGAACATAAAACATAAATCAAAGAGTTCAAAAATGGAGCAACATATAATCGAAGGTTGTAATTCGCTATGACGATTTTGTTTGTTTCTAGATTTAGGTTATATCGTGCAATCAAGTTCCATCATTTCGCCGTTAATAGCATTTTTCTTCCCAAGTTATCAGGCTAAAGTAGGATAAATAGTGACTGTAAAGTCAAAAATTGTGAAGAGTAAAGAAACTCTTCACAATTTTTGACTTTACAGTCACCTGCGTAACTTTTTATTATATTGAGAATACTTAGGATTTTTCAACAATTGCAGCGATTTTTGGGACTGACACATATATGTTACAAGCGACATTGGTTTTTAATACACGTACAAAAAATTAAGTCGGATCCGTTTTCTAGACCGCGAGACAGTAAAAGAACAAAAAGGAAAATCATTTTAGCCACATTTCCTACGGAAATGAATAAAAAATAACCAATTTGTATTTTTTTACCGTACCCTACCGCAGTATCCAATTTTTGTAAAAAAATTGGAAAAAAGGTTTAAAAATGGTACCAATCTGACGGATGAAGCTGGAGTATTTAAATTCGCTGTGTACATCCCAGAAAATGCATTTCGAGTTTACAACAAATCTTATTTATATATTTGGGCATAAATGGCTGTGTGATTATTTCAACATTCATAGTGCTCAATTTTAAACATGCAAAAGTGGCTATGAACCATACATCCGCAAATAATAGGAAAATTCGAAAACTTTTTAATTGTGGCAATTAGTAATCCTCTTTAGATTAAACTGTAGATGAATGATTACAAATTACTCTTAAAATTAATCAGTTTTTTCGCTCTCCTGAAAAGTTTTTTCATAGCCACTTTTGAATATAATCCCTCGATATAATAAACTTGAGAGCCAACAGAACAATGCTGTGTCCTCAGTTTTTATTTTCTTGCGATTTTTAGAGAAGCCGGAATATTTCATGTAATTTTCATCGGAGTCATGTGAACATTTTTTTGTCCGTTTTGGCATGGGATAACACATAGAAATACTTTATAGAGTCTTAGATCGATGTTTCACGGTGCTGCAAACTGAATGGCAAACTTATTATACTCTTTCCCTATGGTGAAGAGTATTATTACAGATAAATTTAAGATAATAAGTATAATAATAAGTAAATAAATAATGTTTTTTCAACTGTGAAATTAATTAAAAAATTAATTAAAAAAAAACAAGTAAGGAAAGGCTAAAGTCGGGCGGGCAGACTATATAATACCCTACACCACTCCCTGCGTATAAACCTCGCTTTGATTACTAAACCCAGGTATTTCATGGGAGCAATTTTATGTAGTTCATATAAATTATACAGTTACTATAAATTCATCTTTAGTCAAATTTAATGAATATGACAATTAATAAAGTAATTGATCCAATTTCCCAGTAGATATTCCGAGTAATGTAAATATAACGTGATATGGAAAAATTGATCAAGATCCAATGATAAATACATTTGAAGGGGGCCTATAACAACAATTGAGGAATGTGTCAAAATATGCGCCTATATTTCTCATACACAGTAGGAATTCCTAGTTGAAACATATAATGATCTGCAAAATATGATGAAGATCAGCTGTAAGGTGTAGTCTCTAGAGCTGTAATAGAGCAGAATGGGGCCCCATTTGGGTTATACCAAAGTATGGACATATGGGCATCTCCCAAACAAGTATGGAAAGGAAAGATTCGGGAGCAACATTTGTATTGGGCTATATCTAAATTTGAACCGATCATACCCACTTTCACCATAGGTGCCTTTAGTTGGATTATAAGAAGTTTTGCCAATTTTAAAGAAATTCTGTAAAATGGTTTCTAGAGACCATTTTGCATCTATATTTAGTAGAATGCAAATTTATTTACAAATGGCATGGTGACATTAGTACTTGGCTGCAGACTACCACGATCATGATTTCGACCATGTCAAAAGTCTTTTCAAGTGGCTTCGCAGCGACTTTTCAACATCAAACCCGGCCTCTATAAGGAGATGATTCTCACAAACGAACGAGAAGCACAACTCACTTGCCAAATTTGCGTTTAAAAAATCGCACCAAGTAATAAAGCACACATGCCATCTTACAAGCATCTCATTGTGTTGCATATATCACCATGCCATTTGTAAATAAATTTGCATTATACTAAATATAGATGCAAAATGATCTTGAGTCAGGACAATATACCAGTTCAAATCAAATATTGATTACAGACTAAAAAATGCAAACGAAAAAACTAAAACAATTTTTTTAAATGTTACGAAATTGAGTGAATTGTAAGTTCGCATGCCGACGTGCTGGACCCCTCGTTTGTTCCCACGACAACGGACTCATAAATATCTTTATACACCCAAAAATTTATTCCAAATTCAGAAAATTGATTTGTCATTACCTATCGAAATTCACTTTTAGTTTTGAAGATTGTTTCATTTCACATGGGTTTGTTTTCTGGATACCGATCCTAAACATTATTTAGTTAAAAACTTGCTGGATGAACTCAGTTTATTGACTCACGTCGAGTAAGCTCTTTTACTCTTTTTTTCTTGAGTGTATGTACTATTTAACTGGACAGAATGAAACCTCTTGGTAAATACTAAATACAACAATTGTATTTATTTCCGTTTGCCCGTACAAACGTGCAAAGACATTTCATGAGTTATGTTTCGTCCTTTCAGCTGTGCTGAAATCGTCTGCTCTAATAAAAGCGGAGAAATATTGTGACCCTCTGATTAATCGCCCTGTTGATGTTTTATTGTTCGGTAATGGCTACAATGAGAGATTCGGGCTGGCAACCAGACCAGACACATTATCTCACATACAGACAGACACCCATACATAATTATATGTAATTGTCAGTAAGTAAATGTGTCTGTGTGTGTAATTATGCAAGTAAAACGATAAATAATGACATAAACGCAAAGCCCCCCTCAACCACCAAATAGAAGACGACGACAGTTTCTGTTGAAGCATTGTAAGGAGTTGCCAAGCGAAAATCAACACTTTAAGAACATCCTGTGCAAATCTTGCGACATTGTTTCGGCGTTTCTGTGCAGGAAGTTGTTCGTGTATTGAGGACACTGCATTAAAAGGAATTTAGGGGGATTTTATTCGTCTTCGAAACATTTGAATATAATCTTAAGACTAACATTTTTACTTACTTGTTAGGGCATTCATTAATTCATTTCAAGAATAGATAATAATAATACATGTTGCAACACATATATATAATACATTTTTATCAATATAAGTTTATATTATTCCAAAAAGGAAGAAGAAAAGAAAGGTTGTTAACAATTTTTGATTTAACTTATAGACTAATACTTATTTGTAAACAAATAATATTTACAGCATTTAAAAATAAGAAAGTTATTGATTGGTGTTGTACACCAACTTCGTGTGATATAACAAGAATCTACCTTCCCAAAGAAGAGAAGAATCTCTCTATCTAAGATCGGAGTACTGACCGGCGCACACTGTTCCGTTTAATGGACAAAAATCAGAAAACGGACTTGGTTCGAATTTATTTTTTGATGCCGTCATAAAGGTAGTACTCCAACTAAGAAAAATTAGCAATGATTTTGATAAAGATATAGTTTTTTGGGCTCCAGAGATTGGACGATTTGTATGTAAGATAAATTGTTAAATAGTAAATTAATAAATAGTTTCGTTCGTGAGTAGCTGAAATATGAATATGTTGCAAAGACACATTTTTGGACGGAATTGAATATTATAAAATAAAATAAAATAAAATTTCTGAATAGCTAATGGATAATGAATAGATAATGAGCCGAAATTGTGATGCCAATTGGCCGTCTCGGAGCTGTGATTTGACCCCTTTGGATTATTTTCTGTGTGGAGCCATTAAGGATAAGAGTTACGCAAACCATCCAGAGACAATTGAAGCGTTGAAATGTAAGTTGTCTTTGAAGTTATTCGAATCGGAACATTCGAAAATGTACTGAAAAATTGTGTTGATCGGTTGAGGTACTGTCGAGTCAGTCTAGGTAGTCTTATAAATGGTATTGTATTCCATTATCAAATGACAAAATTCAAGCTTTCCAATAAAACAAGAATATTTTATAGTTTAAAATTTTAAATGGCCCAACCCTTTACTTTAAGCATTTACTACGAAAAATATTTTCTAATATAAAATTTTCGGAGAAATTCTCTGAAAGCTACCCTAGTGTAGATGCCCTTATATTCAGTAAAAATCAGCGAAGAGCGATTTACAAGAAAACAGTAAATGTTACATAGAGACCAATAATATTTTTGTGCACCATAATCCATTTAGAGACAGTAGTATTCTGGCCACTCCTTTTACTTTTGTCCATTTGAATTTGGCAGAAATTCAAAAAATTTAAAATTGGAAAGTGGTAAATGTGTATATATTTTCTTTATGGCAACACTCCAAGCAATCAAGAAAATATACCGGAAAAAATTAGGTGGCAACACCACAAGCCTGAATGGTCCTTAAACTTTGTGGTTCAAAAAAAGTGGGATTAATTTTGATATAAAGCAGCTTTACAAATTAATTAAAATCAAGACTTAAAAAGAAAATAATAAAGTGACTATATTATGAAAATTGACGGTAAGAGTTAGTAGTTGAAAAATTATATTTAACATTTTATGATTATTGTGGACTTGTAAGTATTCATAGGTATTGAAATTTTGTGATTTGTAGAGAACATAATCTACAAATGTCGTGGACCAAAGTTATATGTATGACTCAACTTGACTCAAAGTGTAAATGTGAAAGTGTTCGTCTGAGGTTGTAGTTTATGGTGGAATTAATATCTCGTCAGCATTTTTCGGCAAACTCCAAAAATTGTCATTTTATTTTAGCACAGTTTTTGATTAGCCATAGACATATGCATGATTATATCTCTGAATTAGTTTTGTGTACGAGACCCATCAATATTTTATTTAAAAGGTATTGAAAGTATCTTTAAAATGGTATACAACATCATTCACCTTTTTGTACACATGTATACATTTTACTTTATTTCTTGAAATAATTATTTAAATTGCAGTTTAAAGTATACTATTTGTATGCTATATTTTGCTTTTGTAATAATGTTTAGAAAAACACATTTCGTCAAAATAAACAACTCTTCATTCATTAAAGCTTTCATAAAATTTTGTTTTTGGTCACCCTGTACCAATACAGGGTGATAACTATGTTGGTTATATATTGAGTTTAAATGGGAGGTGGTAGTGGGCTTGGTCCGATCGACCTAATTTTATTTTTATTTTTTGCGTATGATATGTCTAGCAAATGTGCAAAATTACAAGACTGTATGTTTATTTTTCGACTTTATGGCATAAAAAAATGGATTTGGGACCAGTGTGCATTGCCAGTATAGCGGTGGTCTATAGTTGTCCCACGTTATTCTCTTCAGACTGTCCTGTATCAGTCTGTTTTCTAGGATGGAATCCTTTTCTAAAAACTTGATTGACCTCCTTATTAGGAATACATAATCCGTCTCCTATTTATGCTCATGTTCAGATAGTTCCCCAGGACCATGAGTGCAAGGGACGCCGAAAGATCCTGTCGAAATTCTAACTCCAGTAAGAACTTTCCTATCGTCTAGAGTGATAACTATTGAAATTACAACATTTCATATTTTTAAACAAGTAAGGAAAGGCTAAAATCGGACGGGGCCGACTATATTATTCACTCCACTTTCAATCCGAATACAATTCAATTCGGTAAAAAAGTGAAAACTGGAAGAACTTTTGTATGTTTCCTAATCATAGGCTAACATGACCTGAACTAATAGGTCAAGTCGAGAAGAATATTTGTATCGGGGCTATATCCAAACATGGAATGAAGTGACACACTTACTCAATAGGTTCTTCCAGTTGAAGTATAACGTGTTATGCTCAATTTAAAGAAATTCGGTGAAAATACGTGGTTTCTGGGGCGGAAAAATCAAGCCGGGAGATATATATAAATCTGAACCGATCTAATTTTTTTCACCATACGTGTTCGTAGATTAAATATAAGATGTTTTGCCAAATTTGAAGATAATCCGATAAAATATGTGGTTGCTAGAGCGGAAAAATTCAAATTGAGAGCGAAATTTGTATGAGAGCTATATCTGATCAGATCTGACCTATTCTCGCCATGGGTGTTTTTAGTTGAAATATAAGATGGTTTGGCAGTTTTGAAGAAGATCTGTTAAAATATGTGGTTTCTACAGCAGAAAAAGTCAAATCAGGAGCGAAATTTGAATGGCAGCTATATATAAATCTGAACCGATCTGATTTTTTTTCACCATACGTGTTCCTAGATTAAATATAAGATGTTTTGCCAAGTTTGAAGATAATCTGATAAAATATGTGGTTGCTAGAGCGGAAAAACTCAAATTGAGAGCAAAATTTGTATGGGAGCTATATATAAATCTGAACCGATCTAACACATTTTCGCATTGGGTGTTTCTAGTTGAAATATAAGATGTTTTGGCAATTTTGAAGATGATCTGAAAAAATATGTGGTTTCTAGAGCAGAAAAAGTCAAATCGGGAGCGAAATTTTAATGGGAGCTATATATAAATCTGAAAAGATCTGATTTTTTTACCATACGTTTTCCTAGATTAAATATAAGATGATTTGCCAAATTTGAAGATAATCTCATAAAATATGTGGTTGCTAGAGCGAAATTTGTATGAGAGCTATATATAAATCTGAACCGATCTAACATATTTTCCCCATGGGTGTTTCTAGTTCAAATATAAGACGTTTTGCCAATTTTGAAGAAGATTTGCTGAAATATGTGGTATCTAGAGCGGAAGAAGTCAAATCGGGAGTGAAATTCGTATGGGGACTATATCTAAATCTGAACCGATTTTCTTCAAATTAAATAGCGTTCGCCCCTGTCCCGAAAAACTTCATTGTGCAAAGTTTCATTTATTTATGTCTACAATTGCGACCTGTATCGTGATTACAAGAATAGATGGACAGATGGACAGACGGACGGACGGACGGGCATTGCTAAATCGACTCAAAAGGTGATTCTAAGTCGATCGGTATAATTAACAATGGGTCTATCTAGTTTCCTTTTGGGTGTTACAAACAAATGCACAAAGACATAATACTCTCGTGGAGTGTATGAAGATACATATTTTCTAATATAGGTTTTGCAGTGGTTCCAACTTCAAAATTCTAGTTTGCATATATTCTAACAAAAAAAAAACTTTATTTACAACTTCAAAAGTAGTAGGCCATGATTTTTTGTAAACTTTTTTGATGTAAAATTAAGCATTTTCTGAAAAATTGAGTTAATTGGCGTTTTTAGTTTTTCATTTCCTCATCCTGTTGCCTCTTCATGGAACTAAAGAGTGATTTTTTTGAGGTTAGGATTTTCATGCATTAGTATTTGACAGATCACGTGGGATTTCAGACATGGTGTCAAAGAGAAAGATGCTCAGTATGCTTTGACATTTCATCATGAATCGTCTTACAAACGAACAACGCTTGCAAATTATTGAATTTTATTATCAAAATGCGTGCTCTGTTAAGAAAGTTCATTGCGCGCTTCCATTTTATGGTCAGTTTAATCGACCCACTGAAGCGGCTATTCGGGCTATTGTGACTAAATTTCGCACCAAATTTACATTGTTGGACATTAAACCACCAACACGCTTACGTAGAGTGCGAACTAAAGAAAATATCGCAGCTGTATCGGCCAGTGTTAATGATGACCACCAATTTTCGATTCGTCGCCGTTCGCACCAATTGGGTCTCTGTTACTCAAAAACGTGGAAATGCCAAAATTGGACTAAGCGGATGGACCACCTAAGACGCAGCCGCGGTCAACATTTAAATGAAATTATCTTCAAAAAGTAAATGTCATGGACCAATCTAACGTTTCAAATAAAGAACCGATGAGATTTTGCAAATTTTATGCGTTTTTTAAAAAAAAAAGTTATCAAGCTCTTAAAAAATCACCCTTTACAAAGTTCCAAAGAATACAATTTGTTTCGTAAATTATTTTAAATACTTATTCGTATTCGTTATGTTAAATTAAAGAAGGGAATATCTGTTAAAAATATTTCAAATATCATGCTTCTACCGTATTAGTTCAGCATTAACACCCATTTCAAATTTACCCCTTGTTTATTCATATTTTACTTTTTAAGAGGGACAACTTCAAATGGATGTTAATGATAATACACATAGAAGTTTCTAATTTAAAGTATTTTTTGTACATATTCTCTTCTTTAATTTTACATTTATACCGTACCGCGAATAAGTATTTAAAATTATTTTTGAAAAAATTGTATCCTTTGGAACTTTGTTGTACTTTTACGGGTCAACAAAAGTGTATATAGATAAAATACCAGAACCAATTTGGGTTCTTAAACAAAAAAGTATTTATTAAATTTGTCTCTCTTGGTAATTCTACACCATTATTAAACAAGGCATTTATAACTTTCTTCAATAGACACACATGTTTGATGAAATCATTAACCTTATCGGACTTTGAAAAATGAATTTCGTTTGACATAAACACACCTAGTTTTTCAAAAATCTCTGAGCATGGTGTCGACGTATATTTGAGCAGTGGAGGAACTTTGTTAATGCTTTTCCCTGCGGCAAGTTCTTTTGGTGTGAGCATTTGCTCAACTTCACCATGATACTCTATTCCACGCATTTCCTTGCAATAGAACAGATGGGACAAATTGTATTCCATTTGCTCGATTTATTAAACAAAACTACCCAGTATTTTGCGACTTTATAGCTTCTATAAATTATTTAATTTTTTATTTGTTTTAAAGACATTATAGTATAATTTTTTAAAATTGTGCAAATGTACATTCCTGAAATATTGCCACAAGTTCATTCAGTTATTTTTATTTTTGTAAATTTATGTTTATGTGTATTATTGTTAATAAAAAGGAAATATATATTTATATGTATGTATGCACACATACACACAAAGGCAAAAACAACATCAAAGAAAATAATAAATAATAATATTTTATTTGTGTTTTCCGGTCGTATGTACATGAGTGAATCCATAAATGTGTGTGTGTGGGCAAACATTTATGTTCACGTTTTATTGTGTTGTGGCAAAAACAATTGCAGCAGTATAATTTTATATGCGTAAGTATGTGTAGTCAACCAAATGTGCGAGCAAGTATGTGTACGAGAGGACTGGCTGTCATTTCGTTAGCAACACCTTGAAATATCGACATGAAGTATATGTATTCTTGATCGTCATAATAATCTAAACCTTGTCCATAAGTTAAATACAAGCTTGCTTTTAAGTGAAAGAAGCTCAGATGTCTAAATGTAACAAGAACATGTTTGTAGATCGGTTGGGATTACAAATGGAAGAAATCGATGCAGAGGGAAACATTTTCCGTAAAAAGCATCCCCACATTTTGAGTATTTTCAGCTTATATATTGGAATAAAAAGGAATAAAAAATTAAACCAATCAAACGAAATTAAATTCCATAAACAATCCAAATTTAATTTCCGTGGGGTGACTGGAAATTATTTTGATAGTCTACTCCATAGTCGCGTTTTTCCAATATTTCTCTAATAAAACAAAACTATAAATCAAAAAAAAAAAATAAAATAAAAATTGTTGGTCTATTTTTTATTTTATTATTAACAGATATATTGTTGTCGTTTCTATAATTCCCTGAACAACATTGAGACAAATAAAAAATATTACCGAACTTTTACCCGACCCCACCAATTTCAATGCACTTTCTTCGTTTTTATCGTTTTTTTCACTTTTATTTTTTCCATTGAACCATTCGAAATAATTTTGCATGGAATATATGTGCGTACTTTATGTTGTTTAAAAATGAAACAACGAACACATTTTTCCAGTGTTATTTTTACATATCTTTCATTGCTGCCCATATGTCTGTGGATTTATATTTATGTTAGGATTTTTAAAATATGCACAAACGATATAAAAACAGTTGGTGCAAGACATTTTTTTATTGGTATTTGTCAGAGATAATAAATTTTTCTATTTTTCTTTTTTGTTAAATAGAAAATTTATGCATTGTGATGGTTAGGATAAATTGTTTTGTTTTTGTTTCCCTCAATAACTATCAAATATTTTAGTTAGTATACTTTTACGATGAGAGCGCAAATTATTTTATTCCAATTAAAAGAATTTGTGAGGTAAGCCGAATTGAAGAATGTTCTAAGGAAATCTTTTAGGCAGGATGATAAGCACAGAAAACAATATTTGATAAACAATTTGTTGAATTATTGGAAGAGCAAGTAAGTAAGTTTCAGTCGGTTGAACCGACTTATATAAAGAGTGATTTTTTTGAGGTTAGGATTTTCATGCATTAGTATTTGACAGATCACGTGGGATTTCAGACATGGTGTCAAAGAGAAAGATGCTCAGTATGCTTTGACATTTCATCATGAATCGTCTTACAAACGAACAACGCTTGCAAATTATTGAATTTTATTATCAAAATGCGTGCTCTGTTAAGAAAGTTCATTGCGCGCTTCCATTTTATGGTCAGTTTAATCGACCCACTGAAGCGGCTATTCGGGCTATTGTGACTAAATTTCGCACCAAATTTACATTGTTGGACATTAAACCACCAACACGCTTACGTAGAGTGCGAACTAAAGAAAATATCGCAGCTGTATCGGCCAGTGTTAATGATGACCACCAATTTTCGATTCGTCGCCGTTCGCACCAATTGGGTCTCTGTTACTCAAAAACGTGGAAATGCCAAAATTGGACTAAGCGGATGGACCACCTAAGACGCAGCCGCGGTCAACATTTAAATGAAATTATCTTCAAAAAGTAAATGTCATGGACCAATCTAACGTTTCAAATAAAGAACCGATGAGATTTTGCAAATTTTATGCGTTTTTTAAAAAAAAAAAGTTATCAAGCTCTTAAAAAATCACCCTTTATAACCTCACTCTCAGAGAACATGTGCATGGAAGGTCTTAAATGTTACTTAGTGCAAGATTATGTATGTGGGAGGTACTGGAAGTTTGTGGCAATTGAAGCCTGCTTCCACATTCGTAAATAATTGTAAAAATATTATGAACTATGATGTCATAATGGATTTCAGGCACCTTTATAGGAGTTATAAAGTGTTTAAATTTACCTAGGGTACATACAATTGTCTAGGAGATACTAGAAGGGGCGTATAAATATAAATATTTGTATACCCTCCATCTCCAGGATGGAGGTATACTAACTTTGTCATTCCGTTAATAACACCTTGAAATATCGACCTGAGACCCTATAAAGTATATGTATTCTTGATCGTCATAAAATTCTAATACGATCTAGCCATGTTCGTCCGTCCTTCTGTTGAAAGCACGCTAGCATCTAAACGAAAGGAGCAAGAACGTTAAAATTTTCCGTAAATGCGTCTGATAGTCGTAGATCGGTTGCGATTGAAACGGGGCGAAATCGGCCCATAGGGAAACATTTTTCCCTCACAAGGACTAAAAATACCAATATTAATCCCTAATATTTTAGAGTATTTAAGCATGTTTTTTGAATATGTCTGTTTATATTTGCTTGATAGTTGGTATGCGCATTCCCCTTATAGCAAAAACGTGCACAATAAAGTGATTCTTATTTGTTTGGGGTGAAATGGGACAAAAAATGATAAAAATGGTACATATTAAACGACAACATCTAGAAACGCGAAATTCGGTGTGTACATTCCTCTAATTGAGTAGATACATAATATAAAAGTATTTTTTTCAAATTCGTACTTTTAAGGGGTAAAATGGGAATAGAGGGAAAAAATGGTACCAACCAAATGTCTGTACCTAGAATAATGAAATTCGCTGTATACATTCCTCTGATTGCATAGACAAATAAAATACACGGATTTTTCAGAATTCGTACTTTTTGGGGTTAAAATGTAAAAAGGGGATAAAAATAGTACCAATCAAATGAACGCAGCTAGAGTCATGAAATTCGGAGTATACATTCCTCTGATTGCATAGACAAGTAAAATACACGGATTTTTCAAAATTCGTACTTTTTGGGATCAACATAGAAAAAGGGGATAAAAATAGTACCAACCAAATGACCGCATCTAGAGTCATGAAATTCGTTGTATAAAAAAAGTATTTTTTCCAAATTCGTACTTTTAAGGGGTAAAATGGGAATAGAGGGATAAACATGGAGTTAGGTTATATTGCACTATGTACGTGAGATAATGGATTTTCAAAATTTGTACTTTTGGAATTAAAATAGAATGGAAATACGACCTACTGTAGCACACACTATCTACCAATATTTATGTTATTTAAACTTTTTGAAAATATAAATATAATAATATTTATTTTTTGAATTGACGTGTTGGTAGCCTTGCCTTATAAGCGTGGTTTGAAATGATTAAAATATTATATTTATTTTTAAAATTATTTTTTTAATATTTGTATTTGTTTTGATTTGTCTATATTAAAAAAATTATATTTTCCTGTAATATTACTGCACTTCTACGAAAACCGACAACCTCTGTGGAATGCAATCCAATGCAATCAAAGTGCAACTGATTATGACCAACCGCATGGAAGTTATATCGGTTTTATTTTAACCAAGGTCATAAACACTTGTGTGGGGGTACTAGAAGGGGTGTGACAATATGGACCATATTTCAAGTGTATCAAACGACCTTTAAAACATTTTCAAAGGTAAGGATTCAGAATATTCCGATCATCCGTATATAAGTTATAACAGCTTTAATTTTAGTTAGGTTTTGTTGATTTGTGTGGGAGCTTCCAGAAGGGGCGTGGCAAAATCCACCATATCTTGCACGCTTAAAGTGCTTATAAAACCTTTATCATATTTTAAAACATAGCAAATTCCAACTATCCATGTGAAAGTTTCGTTGGTTTTTATTTAACACAAGTATTTTGTACCGGGCGTTGCATGGGTTCTTTTTTGCATATTCACATACTCCGTATGCTTCAGAAGATGAAATGAGTAATTTTTGATAATTTTAAAATATTGTTTGTGTTGGCGGTACCGCGCCCCTTTGTGTTATCATGATCTAGTATATCCACGAAACAATCCTCTGTCCAGTAGTTAGATAAGTTAAGCGAATCGGTTCATCGCTTTGACGTCCTTTTTTACAATTTTTAGTTTTTTTTTTTATTTTCGAAATGATTACATTGACAAGTTTTTTGAAACTTCAAAGTAGTGTTCTAAGGTGTCTCTTTTTGGGTCTGTGTGAGTTTGGAAGGCTTCTATTTTTTACGATTTTTTTTCTTGCAAAATCAAGCAGAATTTAATTGAAAAATCTTCAGAATGATTATTTTTTCAGTAGTTTATTAACGCTTGATTTAAAAACAATGTAAAAAATAAGAAAAAGTAGTAAATAGAAGCCATCATTTCACAAATTTCAAGCTCACACAGTCACTAAAATAGACATCTAAGAACACTACTTTAAAGTTTCAAAAAAATGGATTAATGTAATCATTAGGGTTTGTATTTTCCCGTAGTTTTTATACACTCCACGAGAGTATTATGTCTTTTGTTCTTGTTCATTCGTTTGTAACACCCAAAAGGAAACGAGTTAGACCCATCGTTTACTATACAGATCGGCTTAGAATCACTTTCTGAGCCGATTTAGCTATGTCCGTAGCACAGAGGGTTGAAATCGCCAAAATTGAGATGTATTCGGTGAAGCCTTCGGGTCAAGTAATGTTTATATTTTTTCAATATTTATACCATAATCAGGAAAAGAAAACACAATTTGAGTAGAGATTAGTGGAAAAAATGTTTTTCCTAAAAATAAATTGATAATACGACCCTGTATATATTCTTGTTATCTAAGTACAAGTCACAATTATTATCCAATCCCAACAGAACTTGGTACAGCTAATTACACCCTACACCAGTTCGTGGACTAGGATATTATAAGTTAGTTAGTATAAGTTAGTTTTCCGCCAAATGTTTGTAACACCAAGAAATAATTGAGCTAGACCCACCTTTAAGTATGCGGATCGCCTTAGAATCACCATCTGAATCGATTTAACGATGTCTGTCTGTCCGTCCGTCTGTCCGTCTGTCTGTCCGTCTGTCTGTCCGTCTGCTGTCCATCTAAGCTTGTTCGCACTCTACAGGTCGCAAATGTGGTCCGATTGTCATTAAATATGGCAGATGTTACTTTTTTGGTCCAAGGACGATTGGTATTGAATTTGGAGGAAATCGGTTCAGATTTAGATATAGCCTCCATACAAATATCCCTATAATTTACACTATTGCTGCTCTAGAATACACATTTTACATAGGCTCATGACCAATTTTTCAGGATAGTGTTATATTTGAACTAGAAACAGCTCACGGAAAAGTGGACCACATGGGTCTATGTTTTGATATAGCCCCCATACAAATGTACCTCCGATTTACAATATTACTGCTCTAAAATGCACATTTTACATCGGATCTTGATCAAATTTTCCACACAATGCTACATTTATACTACAAACACGTATCTTGAATGCCACGTATCTTGAATGCTATATAGGTCAATGGTTTGGTATAGCCCCCTTACAAATGGGCCCCCAGTTTACACTATTGTCGCTCTAGAACCCACATCTTACATTGGATCTTGATAAAATTTTGCAGATCATGTTATATTGCAATAAATAATATCTACTTTGTAAGTGATCTATAAAGGCCCACATTTTAACGTAGCGCCCTTACATATGGGCCCCCATTTTAATTATTACCTCTTTAGGACCCACATTTTACATCGGAAGTTTGTCAATTTTTGCATTTTGTATTATATTTCATCTAAGAAGGCATATTATGAAAGTCAAATGGGTCCATATTTTGGTATAACCCCCATACAAATTGGGTCCCCGTTCTACTCTATTACAGCTCCAGATCCCATATCATGCATTGGATCTCGATACAATTTTGCATATCATTTTATATTTCAACTAAGAATACCTACTTTGAAAGTGATTTATATGGAACCACTTTTTAATGTACCGCCTTTACAAATGGCCCAATTTTAATTTTTACCCTCAAGGACGCAAATTTTACATCGATTTTTTTTTCAAATTTTGCAGATTATATTATATTTCAAATAAGAAGACATGCTATGAAAGTCAATCCATTAGGGCGGCTTGATTTTGTATTTTTATATCGTATAGGAAAAACGTAAACTACATACAATTCTAAGAAAATTCTCCGATGAAACCATGTATCTAAAAAAAATCCTAATCCGCGCCTCTCGACTTGAAAATTTATATGCCCGTCTTTGCCAAAAAAAAAATAAATGTTAGAAGAAATAGCTTTTTCAAAAAAGAAATCGAATTTCTCGAATAACATTTTTAGTAAGGTTGTTCTTTTGCACTTTATATTTTTTTACACTCAAAATTTTATTTTTGGACAACGGCGGGCATATAAATTTTCAAGTCGAGAGGCGCGGATTAGGGTTTGATTTTAGACCTGTGGTATCTTGGGAGAATTTTCTTAGAATTTAATGTAGATTACGTTTTTGCTATACGATTTTTAATTTTTTTCATCCATACAAATCAACCCGCCCATACTTTGGAATAACCCAAATGGGGCCCCCATTCTACTCTATTACTCCATGTTGTTATAGGCCCTTTTCAAATGTCGGTCCGATTCATCCTATAACTACTGTATAATTTGTATTTGTCTGTCGGAAAATTGCATCAATCTGCATAATTTATATGAACTACATAAAATTGCTCACATGAAACACCTGGGTTTATTAAAAAAGCGAGGTATATACGCAGGGAGTGGTGTAGGGTATTATATAGACGGCCCCGCCCGACTTTAGCCCTTCCTTACTTGTTTTTTCGTATCAATGATGGAAGCTGTTAAATTGGAAGCAAATCAGTTCAGTCCATACACGTTATATTTCAGCTAGAAACATTTATGATGAAAGTGTGTCATATCGGTTTAGATTTAAATATAGCTCCCATACAAATGTCGCTCCCAGATTGACTTTTTCCGCCCCAGAAACCGCGTATTTTCACCGAATTTCTTCACGTTATACTTAAACTTAATGTGAAAGTAAGTCACTTCATTCCATGTTTGGATATAGCCCCGATACAAATATACTTCTCGATTTGACAAATTGGACCAGGTCATATTAGCCTGTAATTAGGAAACATACAAAAATTCTTCCCGTTTTCACTTTTTTACCGAATTGAATTGTATTCGTATAGAAAGTCGAGTGTATCATACAGTCGGCCCCGCCCGACTTCAATCTTTCCTTACTTGTTTTATTTTAGTTTTTTTTTTGTTTGTATTTTTTTTTTTTGATATGTAATCAATATTTGATTTGATCTGGTATAATGCCCTTGCACAATACCATTTTGTATCTATATGTAATATAATGCAAATTGATTTACAAATGGCATGGTGACATTTATTACTTGGCTGCTGACTACCACTATCATGATTTCCACCCTGTCAAAGGTTTTCTCAAGTGGCTTCGCAGCGACTTTTCAACAACATACCCGGCCTGTAAATGATTCTCACAAACGAACGAGAAGCATAACTCGTTTGCCGAATATCCGTTTTTAAAATTCGCACCAAGTAATAAAGCATACAAGCCACCTTACAAGCATCTCACATAAAATAAAATATTGATTACAGACCAGAAAAAAAAACAAACGAAAAAACTAAAACAAATAAGCATTGGCACGGCAGAAGTATTGCTGGGTAACTATACCTGCATATACACATACTGACATATGAAACTCAATGAGATGCTTGTAAGGTGCGAATTTTTAAAAACGGGAATTCGGCAAGTGATTCGACTCCCATGTGGGCAGATAAACAAATTTTAATTCGAAATTTAATCCTATTTTTCTTGAAGTCATACAGATGAACATTCTAATATTTATACACTCCACGAGAGTATTATGTCTTTGTGCATTTGTTTGTAACACCCAAAAGGAAACGAGATAGACCCATTGTTAATTATACCGATCGGCTTAGAATCACTTTCTGAGTTGATTTAGCAATGTCCGCCTGTCTGTCTGTCTGTCCATCTATTCTTGTAATCACGATACAGGTCGCAATTGTAGACAGAACCAAATGAAACTTTGCACAACGAAGTTTTTCGGGACAAGGACGAACGCTATTTAATTTGAACAAAATCGGTTCAGATTTAGATACAGCCCCCATAAAAATTTCACTCCCGATTTGACTCTTTTCACTCTAGATACCACATATTACAACAGATTTTCTTTAAAATTGGCAAAACATCTTATATTTGAACTAGAAACACCTGTGGTAAAACTGTGTTAGATCGGTTCAGATTTATATATAGCTCCCATACAAATTTCGCTCCCGATTTGACTTTTTCCGCTCTAGAGACCACATATTTCACTTGATTTGCTTCAAATTACCTTGCATTACTTATAATTCTACTAGAAACATCTGTGTTGAAAATGGATTAAATCAGTTCAGATTTAGATATAGCCCCCATATAAGTTTCGCTCCCGATTTGACTTTTTCCGCTCTAGAAACCACACATTGTATCATATTGTCTTCAGATTTGGCAAAACATCTTATATTTAAACTAGGAACATCTATGATGAAAATAGGTCAAATCGGTTCAGATTTAGATATAGCCCCCATACAAATTTCGCTCCCGATTTGCCTTTTTCCGCTCTAGAAACCACATATTGTATCAGATTGTCTTCAGATTTGGTAAAACATCTTATATTTCCACTAGAAACACCCATGGTGAATATAGGTCAGATCGGTTCAGATTTATATATAGCTCCAGTACAAATGTCGCTCCCGATTTGACATTTTCCGCTCTAGAAACCACATATTGTACTCGATTTTCTTTAAATTTGGCACAACATTTTATAATGGAACTAGAAACACCTGTGCTGAAATTGGGTAAGATCGGTCCAGATTTAGATATAGCCCTCATACAAATGTCGCTCCCGATTTGACATTTTCCGCTCTAGAAACCACATATTGTACTCGATTTTCTTTAAAGTTGGTACAACATCGTATAATCTTACTAGAAATACCTATGCTGAAATTGGGTAAGATCGGTTCAGATTTAGATATAGCCCCCATATAAATATCGCTCCCGATTTGAGTTTTTCCGTTTTAAATGCCACATATTGTACTCGATTTTCTTTAAATTTTGCACAACAGCTTATAATCCAACTAGAAACACCTATGCAGAAATTGGTTAAGATCGGTTCAGATTTAGATATATCCCCCAAACAAACGACGCCCCCGATTTGACATTTTTCGCTCTAGAACTCACATATTGAACCCGATTTTCTTTAAATTTGGCACAACATCTTATATTCCAACTAGAAACAGCTATGCAGAAATTGGGTAAGATCGGTTCAGATTTAGATATAGCCCCCATACAAATGTCGCTCCCGATTTGACTTTTGCGCTATAGAAACCACATATTGTACCAGATTGGCACAACATCTTTTCCAACTAAACAAAACTATGGTGAAAGTGGGTAAGAGAGGTTCAGATTTAAATATAGCCCAAATACAAACGTTGCTCCCAAAAGTTTAACCGATTTTGGCCAAACTATACATTTTATGTTTCACCTATTTCGTTCCAGGTTTCATTATATCCTCATACAAATGTCCTTTCCGATTTAACATTTTTTGACAAACACATACATTTACAGGACACAAAAAAACCTTCCCATTTTCACTTTATCACCGAATTGAATTGATTTGGATAGAAAGTGGAATGTATCATAGAGTCGGCCCCGCCCGGCTTTAGCCTTTCCTTACTTGTTTTTATTTGGAGAATATGAGAATAATTCCAAGCATTAAAAACACGTCAAAGCTCCAAAATTATTAATAGAATTAGCATAATTTTGCTCGGCGTTTATATATATTTAAGAACAAAATCCAATTTATTTTACCGATTTAGCTCTATTCTTGGCGGGCTGCTTAACCCGAATAGTGCTGTAATTTTTTTTTCGAATTTTGAGATAAAACTTTAATGTTATCTGTGGTCCACACCAGAAGCTTTGGTGAACGTCTTTTGTGTGTGACCATATGGTCATGCTAGTACCATTCGGGTTAATAACAGGCCTCGAAATCATGGACGATAAAATACTTGTTTCTTACTCCCGGCACTGCTTTACACAGTTGCCGTCAACAACTCAGTGACCAAGCTTAAAATTGTTAAAACTGTATCTATAAATCTGCACAATGCTGATCACTTCAATTGTCTATTTGAAAACGCACCACCATTTGTCGTCACATTTTCACTCCAATGATGTGGAAATATGCACGAAGTTTCCACCGGCACCACGATATACAGTTGTTCATATTCTAATTGGAAAAATCAACTACAACGGTGCTACATAAATAAATTGCATTTTCATTTCCCATTTAGTACAATTACGTGCCTATCGCCCCGAATCAAATGAGGCCCTTTTATAAGTTCCAATTATGACGTCAATTACATACTGCAGTCAATTTAGAAATTATTACGAAATATTCTTCACATTAACGAGCAATTCGAACGAACTGCACATCCTGGCGTATGAGTGTTGGCTGCAGCAAATCCACATTATAACTCATACGCAGCCATTGACACTAGCCATAATGTGGCTGCAACCAAACAACCATTCTTGCAATAGGCAAATACATAATTGACATTTCGTGTGCTGCTGCTATTGATTATTTGCATCATCAGGAAAATCACACATCTATGGAGAGGCAGAGGGAGAGAGCAGATAAGTGCGTGCAAACTACAAGCGAACTGTATGTGTTGGTTGCAACTGCATACGTTTAGAAAATAATGCATATGCGGCATTAAGCCACAGTTTAAACTGTTCTCATTATATTACTTTTCGATGCGATCTAAAACAGTTCTCATTATAAAGGGTGATTTTTTAAAAGCTATAGGAAAGTTTCAAAGTTTCAAAAAAAAAACATAAAATTCAGAAAAATGCATGAAATCTTTATTTGAATTGATTACGGTCCATATAATTTAATGTTTGAAGATTATTTCATGAAAATGTTGTTGGTCCATTCGCTTAGTCTAATTTTGGCATTTCCACGTTTTTGAGTAACAGAGGCCCAATTGCTGCGAACGGCGACGAATCGATAATTGATGGTCATCATTAAAACTGGCCGATACAGCTGCGATATTTTCTTCAGTTCGCACTCTGCGTAAACGTGTTGGTGGTTTAATGTCCAACAATGTAAATTAGGTGCGAAATTTAGTCACAATAGCCCGAATAGCCGCTTCAATGGGTCGATTAAACTGACCATAAAATGGAAGCGCGCGATGAACTTTCTTTACACAGCACGCATTTTAATAATAAAATTCAATAATTTGCAAGCGTTGTTCGTGGTTAAATTATAGACCAAACTGAAGATGTTTGACAGTGAAACAAAATACGAAACGTGCGTCAGCTGTTTAAACCAGTGTTGCCAAAAATATAATTGCTAAAAAATCACCCTTTATTACTTTTCGATGAGATCTAGAGCCTACCTTTTGCATTTTTGGAATAATTTTGTTATAACGAAATCGTCAATAGCTCACGTATCATGTTGGAAAATATTTTTCCCTATACCATTCAAGGGATGCACGGCGGTGCACTGTAATAGCTCTACAAAACAATTTTGTAAAATCGAAAATTTTGTGTAGCCTAACAAACGAAACGGCTCAATATACATCGTTACAAGTATGCGTGTAGGTGTTTGTGTACACGTACAACCAAGTACTTCTAATCAATTGTTGTCGTACACATTTAAAATTATTTCCTCAAATTATTTGTCAATCGAACATTGTTTTTTTTTTTTTTTGGGAAATACAATCAACTCAATGCACAGAATTGGACAACAGCAGCACGACTGAGTGTAGGTAAGGCCAATGAAATTGGCGTTGGTTAGTAAATCAGTTAGTCCTTAGAAAACCAAAATTCAAACCGAATTTCGATAATGTGTGCAACAGAGGGTGGTAGGTCATGTGAGCGGGTGTTAATGTGGTTGTGGCCACAAACACACACACAGTGTTGGTCGATGCTGGCATTACCCACAAATGTTAATTTTATGCTGTTTGTCTACAAAATATGCTCTCAGTAGTGGAGTATTTGGCAATAGCACATAACAAATATGGTTAAAAGAATATTAGATGATTGTGTGTGCACAAGCGTGGAATGGTTTGAATATTCAATATCGATTTGTGGCACACAGTATGGACTGGAAATTTGAAGAATTTTTAATAGATATTCTCCTCTTCAATTTGATGATCGTTATCGCAGGGTGCGAGTAAGTATTTAAAACATTTTTTTGAAAATTTTATCCTTTGAAAGGGCCAACAGGATGAGGAAATAAAAAATTGACTAATTCTAATTAACTCAATTTTTCCTACAGTTTCAGACATATATTATACGGTTCAAATGTAAAGACTATTTACAGCATGGTCGTTAAAAATTAAAATCGATACAAAAAGGAGGATTTTCATAAAGATTTTATGAAAAATTCTTTAAAATTTAAATCTTAGATAATTAAATCTTAGATAATTTTACATCTATTAGACATATATTGAATGTTTTGACACCCATGGATACGAAATCACTCATACTTTTTTGGCACGTCATTTTTAAGAAAAACGTTATTTTTAGAGGTTATGTAAAATTGCCTTTGCTACGCAAAGTCAAAATATAACATCGAAATATTTTGGGGGTAATATTTAAAATAAACTAGCCTTTCATTTTATGTGCGGAAATCCGCCACTATTTTTACTCCCATTCAAACCGAACCGGTTTAATACATACTACTTAAGAAATCTGTGCGTATTTGCCCAGCAAACACATTTTTTAATTTTCCCTCATTGTTACATTTTTGTACAGGCTAGTATGTATGTACGCGACGAAAAAGTTTAAAAATCCACAAGTAATTGACTGAATAATTAAAATTTTACTAAACTATTTTTTTTGCAAAAAAATACAAGTATTGGCCATTCCCATTTAAATTTTACGAATTTGTGGACTAACAAAAATTCCTAAAATTCATCATCAGCTTATTGGGGAATTTTCGCTGGAATTCTATCACAGAACAGGACTGACTATATAACAAATTGTATCATCTTGCTGAAACCACATACTTTTGAAGGCTATTCACTTTCGGTAGAGTTCTGAAAAAAAAACTGTTTCAACAGAACATGGTAGCGGTAAGCATCAGCCAAAATACTTTTTTCGGCCGACTACATTTAGTAAACGTTTTTTAAATACAACCCGTTATTTCTCCAAGCTGAAATTTCCAGGGTTTGTTTAGAATCGATCTATTCCCTGCCTATATTTTTTCTGAATTTTTATGTTTGTGTTTTCATAATGAAAAATACAAAAGAAGAAGAAAGATCAGAAATACACAAAATTGTTGTCAGTATCTGTCAATAACCAAGAACGCCGGCGAAAAGTAATTGTAATTACCTTTAAAATAAGCCATCATTATTTGACTTCTGCCCACGCGTTTTCGCACTACACCATTTTCAATGTTCATACCTCGGCATATTTTTCTTGATTTTCGCAATTTTCAATTGGTCATATATTTTTAAAAAATCGGTTTTTGTTCGTCGTCTACCAAACAAATATTTTATAAAGTTTAGTTATCGTACAAAGTTTCAACGAAATCGGAAATGGTGATGTAAAAAAGGTGTTCCGTTTGACATGGAATGATCGATATATCGAAATAATACTTCAAGTCAATTCAAAAACTAAATATTCATATCTTTATATCTTCAAAAAACTAAAATACCATAAATATTGGTAGATAGTGGGTGCTACATTTAGTTGTATTTCCATTCTATTTTAAGTCCAAAAGTGCAAATTTGGAAAATACATTATCTCACGTACACATAACCTAACTTTATGATTCAACTAAATTTTGCAGTAAAAGTAACAAAATAAAGTACGAATTTGGAATTTTTTTTATTTTGCGTGTCTATGCAGGAATGTATACACCGAGTTCATTGACTCTACCTGTGGTCATTTGATAGGTACCCCTTTTTCATTTTAACCCCAAATATCCGTTTATTTGATGTGTCTACGCAATCAGTGGAATGTATACACCGAATTTCATTATTCTAGGTGCAGCCTTTTTTACCATTTTTATCCCTCTATTCCCATTTTATCCCTTAAAAGTACGAATTTGGAAAAAATACTTTTATATTATGCATCTACTCAATTAGAGAAATGTACACATCGAATTTCGTGTTTCTAGCTGTTGTGGTTTGAAAGGTACCCTTTTTATCCCTTTTTGTCCCATTTCACCCCCTACGAATAAGATTCAATTTATGGGGAAAGCACATTCCCAATATCAAGCAAATATAAGCAGACATTGTGAAAAAACATGTTTAAAAACTTTAAATATTAGGGGTTATTAGGGGTATTTTCAGTCCTTGTGAGTGAGAAAAATTTCCTTCTGGGCCGATTTCGCCCACTTTCAATCCCAACCGATCTGCAACCATAAGACCCATTTAGGGAAAATTTGAACCTCCTATCTAATTTGGTTCGGATGCTAGCGCGCTTTCAACAGACAGACGGACGGAAAAACAGACTGACATGGCTAGAACGTCCGTCGGGAATATGTTTATATTTTATCTGAATTTTTAGGTTGGTGTTTTTATAGCGAAAGATACAAAAGAAGAAGAAAAATCAGAAATACACAAAGTTGTTGTCAGTAGCAGCCAATAGACAAGATCAACGGCGAAAAGCGCTTGTAATTATCTTTAAAATAAGCCATCATTCTTTGAATTGTGCCCACGCGTTTTTCTAATTTTCAAATGGTCCTATCTTTTGAAAAAAAATCGTTTTTTTTTTTACAAAAATACGTGTAAAATATTTTTAACAGTAGAATATGTCTGCGAAATATCGTTAAAATCAGAGTCGTGGTCGTATTTTTTACGAAAATCTTTCGGTTTGATATGGAATGAACGATATACCATATAGGATATCTAATCGATATTTCAAGTTGTTACAAACGAAATAACATAGTCACATATGCTGGAGGGTATACAAAGTTACAAATTCGCTTTTTCTTAACGAATATCTTCACTGCGTTATAAATACGAAAGTCAAATGTTTGTTAAAAAACGCTTTTCCCTACATAGTTTTTACAGTTTAGAGACTTGTTAATAGGATGCGTAGCCAGCAAAACGGATGTGATATTTTACAGAGTTCCAATGTATAATTGCATACATGGCTAATAAATATTAAATGGACTGCATTTTACCTAAATTCTTCATTTGCCGTGATATGTGGCCTTGGTTTAAGTTTTGCAAAAAAGTGATTATTTTCTCAGGCTAATATCTTGCACACAGCTTGGAATTTTGATTTACTCTCTGATGCAAAGTTGTGTCTGGTCATAAAGAACACAAATTGTGAACATATAAGTTTCATCTTCAAGGTCAAAATCGCAAAAAAGTTGAACAAATCTTATAGGCTGTAGTGTGTGTGGGTGGCGTATACGTGCTGTTGATTAATGATAATATCACTCATACGCCCTGTAGTCTGACTGACCATTAACAGAAAGAGTGCTACAAGATCTATTTTTTCCTACCTAAACGGTGTTTAGAATCATTCCTAGGAAGTCCATATGTTCAAGGAAGATGTTTATTGAGGTCTTAGGTACATTTTTGTAGTTGACTGTTTCCTTGAATTTTGAACGGATTACTACCTATGGACCTGAACAGGTTTTGTTTTGCTATTTTGATCTTGAAGATTTTTTTGGTTTTATATGTTAACAATTTTTGTCTTTATGACAAGAGCTACGACTTTGTCTCAGAGAGTAAACCAAAATTCCAAACGGTCTGCAAGATTTGAGCCTGAGAAAATGATCACTTTTTTCAAAAACACCGAGGCCCCAAATCTTTGGGGGCCCATAAGAAAAGTGCATGACTTTGGGCAAAACTGGGAGACACAGGTCTTTTTTGGTCTTTTATCACGCATTAGAGTCTGTATATGGTTATATTTTTTCGTGTTTCACTGTGTTATACAATGACTTAAACCAGTCAATAATGTGATGCCCTCATCCCTTCACTATGCCACTAATAGTTTCTGTCTGGACTTAAAGTTAAATTTAATGACAGTTCCCATTTTCTTTCCGGACTTAATGAAAGAAAAATACTAAATCTGATAGATGATTGAACTGGACACTAGATGACTCAGGATTGAGTAAACTCAATAATCATCTTCCAGCAAAACTATCAGTCTAGATGAACAAATGTAGTATCTCAACTCCCCAATCATGCAAACTTTGACAAGTAATCCTCAAGTTTCCCTTTAATTATGTGTACAATGATAATAAAATAATATCTTATTCGGTGCCGATGAACTGCCGGCCATTAGACTCTACTTTACAAATGGACTTTCTCAAATTGAATCCTAAGCGCACACATTTAATGCTACATTTGGTGTCAAATACCGTCACTACATATTTTTGCATTTAATTTTCGCCCACCTTTTCAAATTTACATTCGTCTAGATGTATGAACCTGGTCGTTTTAAAACTTCTTTGTCTCTGTTCATGCTTAAAGTCAGAAAAGAAAAGTTGAGTAACTTTTCTTTAGTTTCATCTTTTTTTCTTTTTGTATTATTTGATTTTCATAAAAAAATGAAATATGTTCCGCACAGTTAAGTTTGAAAATTACATTTGCTGTTCTTTTTTTCTTTCTTGTTTGCCAAATTTGACTTTAACAATTTCTGAGTATTCGTGAAAACAAATTTTGTGGAGCAGCAAGCAATAGTTTGAGGGTAGCGAAGAACAAATGAGAAAATTAAAACTCTGCGTTAAGAAAATGGGGCGATAATGTCGCAGTAGGCTAACCTGTGGAAAATTCATAATTCAAAAGTATGGAATATCTATCGTTACACAGCAAAAAGAGAGCATCCAAAGAAGTGAAAAAGATGTTCATCTTGTGATTCGGAAGTAGTGAAAATTGGTATCTTCACCCATGAATTTAACATGGATTTGTCAAGGAGAAATGCCTTTTATTCTGAAAGACTTACAATTTATTTTAAAGTGTTGCAAAGGAATCACTTTCCACTAGATTCCATTTCTGTTTTTAAAAATTCGCCGCTACCGGGGGTAGAACAGCGAACCTTCTGGATGCTACTACGGCACTCTAATCATCTCAGATATCCTCTGTTGTGAGTGCTGAATAACTAAAACAAACCGTTTTATTCTTTAGAACTGACAATAGGGAACTTAACAAAATATTTATTTAGTATGAATTAATATATAATGCAAATTAGTATTAAATTAAATTAGCATTAAATAAATTAGCACTACATAATTTTACTGAAATTATGTTTTTTATACCCTCCACCTCCAGTCCGTCCGTCCGTCTGTTGAAAGCACGCTAGCATGTAAACGAAAGGAGCTAGAACGTTCCATAAATGCGTCTTATAGTCGTAGATCGGTTGGGATTGAAACGGAGCGAAATCGGCACAAAGGGAAAAAAATTTCCCTCACAAGGACTAAAAATATCCATAATAATCCCTAATATTTTAGAGTATTTAAGCATGTTTTTTGAATACATCTGTTTATATAGAAAAGTATAAATTTTAAAGATATCCCCATTCGCCCCATTCTCCGCCCAAATGCACAAATTTCCAAAAAAAACTTTTTCGAGTCTTCATAGTCAGAATGTATACACCAAATTTCATGATTTCAACTTCAGCGGTTTAGTAGGTCCCATTTTTATCCCTCTTTTTAATTATATCCCTTAAAAGTACGAATTTCGAAAAATTCCTCTATTTTACGTGTCTATGCAATTAGAGGTATGTACAGTGTACACACCGAATTTCATGATTCTAGCTGTTGTCGTATCATTGGTACCATATTTTATCCCTTTTTGTCCCATTTCGCCCGCTAAAACTTTTATTTTCTTTGTGGTGCTTCCGAGCTACCAGTGTCCGCAACAAATTTTAACAGTCAGAGCTATGTATACACCGAATTCCATGATTCTATCAGCGGCCATTTTTTTGGTACCATTTTTATCCCCTTTTTTCAATTTTGCCCCCTCAAGAGTACGACTATCTAAAACCTCTTTATTTTACGTATCTACACAATTAGAGGGATGTACATACTGCATTTAATTATTCTAGCTGTATTAGTTTAGTTGGTACTATTTTTATCCCCTGTAGCCATATCCCTTGAAAGTACGAATTTGGAAAAAACGTTTTATTTTTCGTGTCTACGCAGTCAGAGGAATGTATATTCCGAATTTCATGATTCTAGCTGCTGTCATTTGGTAGGTACTATTTTTATCCCCTTTTTCCATTTGAACCCCAAAAAGTACGAATTTTGGAAAGTTCTTTTATTTTACGTGTCTACGCAATCAGAGGAAAGCATATATCGAATTTCATTATTCTAGGTGCAGCCGTTAGGTTGGTACTATTTTATCCCTCTATCCCCATTTAGCCCCTTAAAAGTACGAAATTAGAAAAAATACTTTTACATTATGTATCTACTCTATTAAAGGAATGTACACGCCGAATTTCGTGTTTCTATCTGTTCTCGTTTGATAGGTACCATTTTTATCCCTTTTTGTCCCATTTCGCCCCCTACAAATAAAAAACACGCTATGGTGCCCTTTTATGCTATAAAGAGAATGCGCATTGCAAATATCAAGTAAATACAAGCTAATATGTTCAAAAAACAGGCTAAAATACTCTAAATATTAGTGGTATTTTCAGTCCTTGTGAGGGAAAAATTTTTCCCTCTGGGCCGATTTCGCCCACTTTCAATCCCAACCGATCTACAACCATAAGACACATTTAGGAAAAATTTGAACCTCCTACCTCATTTCGTTCGGCCGCTATCGTGCTTTCAACAGACAGACAGACGGACAGACGGACATGGCTATATCGTCTTAGAATTTTACCACGACCCAGAATATATATACTTTATGGGGTCTCCGATAAATATTTCAAGGTGTTACAAACGGAATGACAAAGTGAATATACCCCCATCCTGGAGGTGGAGGGTATAAAAATTAAAAAAGCATATATAAAACAAGTAAGGAAAGGCTAAAGTCGGGCGGGGCCGACTATATAATACCCTACACCACTCCCTGAGTATATACCTCGCTTTGATTAGTAAACCAAGATATTTCATGGGAGAAATTTTATGTAGTTCATATAAATTATATAGTTACTACCAATTCATCTTTAGTCAAATTTAATGAATATGGTAATTAATAAAGTAATTGATCAATTTTCCAGCAGATATTGCGATTAAAGTAAATATATCATGATATGGAAAATTGATCAAGTTCCAATGACAAATACAGATTATACAGCGGTAATAGGATGAATCGGATGGACATTTGAAGGGGACCTATAACAACACTTGAGGCCTGTGCAAAAACATGCGCCAATATATTTCTTATTCACGGTAGGTATTCCTAGTTGAAAAATATCATTATCTGCAAAATTTGATGAAGATCCGATGTAAGGTGTAGTTTCTAGAACTGTAAAAAATCAGAATGTGCCCCATTTGGGTTATACCAAAGTATGGACATATGGGCATCTCCCAAACCCGACTATATGATACACCCCACTTTCTATCCGAATACAATTCAATTCGGTAAAAAAGTGAAATCGGGAAGGATTTTTGAATCATGTAAATGTATGTGTTGGGGGTATATTGAAACCTGGAATGATATGACCCGATTTCACCATGTATGTTTATTGGTGAAATATAATATGTAAAGTTTGGCCAAAATTCGGTTAAACATTCGGGAGCAACATTTGTATTGGGGCTATATCTAAATCTGAACCGATCTTACTTACTTTCTCCATAGGTGTTTTAGTTGGATTATAATATGTGCCAATTTTAAAGAAAATCGGGTACAATATGCGGATTCTAGAGTGGGAAAAGTCAAATCGGGAGCGACATTTGTATGGGGGCTAAACCTAAATCTGAAGCGATCTTATCCACTTTCAGCATTGGTGTTTCTAGTTCGATTATAAAATGTTGTGCCAATTTTAAAGAAAATCGGGTACAATATGTGGCTTTTAGAGCGAAAAAGTCAAATCGGGAGCGACATTTGTATGGGGGCTATATCTTACCCACTTCCAGCATAGGTGTTTCTAGTTCGATTATTAAAGTTGTGCCAATTTTAAAGAAAATCGGGTACAATATGTGGATTTTAGAGCGGAAAAAGTCAAATCGGGTTCAACATTTGTATGAGGAATATATCTAAATCTGAACCGATTTCCTCCAAATTCAATGCCGATCCTTGGGCTAATAAAGTAACATCTGCTAAATTTCATGATAATCGGGCGACAATTGCCACCTGTACAGTGCGAACAAGCTTAGATGGACAGCAGACGGACGGCCAGACATCGTTAAATCGATTCAGATGGTCTAAGCCGATCTTTAAGGTAGGTCTAGCTCGATTATTTATTGGTGTTACAAACATTTAGCGGAAAACTAACTAATAATACCCTAGTCCACGAAGTGGTGTAGGGTGTAAAAATTATTGTTCTATAAATATTCATATTTAGTACCTGTTAAACCGTGTTCAACAGGACTGATTATTTTAAACATTTTATACTACTATTAAGAAATATGAACATCCCATGTTCCGTTTAAATTTAGGTATCGATGGAAATCCTGCTCTACTTGCTGCTCACTTGAAAGAGCTTTAACTCAATTAGACCAAGAGTTTCCATTTTTAATGCATTTTCCAATTTTCCACTGTTTTTTGCTGAATTACATCGACGTGTGTTGGCTTTTCTACCTACGTCTCGATGTCACTTTTGCAGCATCATCGAAAGCGGTAAGAAGCCACACACACAAAACCTGATTTCCTCCAGACATACTGCCTTTTGTTTCTGTTTGTTTCCATATTTTGGGTATTTTACAATTTTGTAAGATTCTCAAAATAATACAGTCCACTTACAGCGAATCCCTCACAAGATTGTACATGGTCCTTCGAAGCGGTTATGAACCAGTGACCTATGGATCATTGATTCTATGTTTGGTAAGAACTTTTTAAATATTTTTTAAACAAATATATAGTTGAATCTTTCACACCCTGAATTCCATAGTATTTACGGCAGATTATAAGCTGTCGACTTTACATAGAGGTTCCTTGTTTTAAAAAAAATTGTGAAATATATGAATTTCATTATTGACATATTGGAAAAGTTTTAATAATTTCAAAGACGACTTTATTTAATAAGAAGATCAATATATTAAAGCCCTCGATTATACATTTCATTATTATTTTATTACATTATTTTCAGTGAATGGGAAATACCAGTCGCTATGCTCGAACAATTCGCCCAAAATTGGACTTCACGAATGGATCCCCTCAGACGTAGTCGTGGCCCACATTTACATGATATCATTTTCAATAAATGTCATACATTTTTCATTTAACTTTCAAATTTTACATTATAGATCAAACCTCTTGCTGAATCATCCATTACATCTATTAAAAGTCGATATGAAAACTATAACCCCCAAGCTCACTTCTTTAGCGTACTTTCAACATACAGACGGACATGGCTAAATCAGCTGTGGATTTTATCATGACCCAGGTGGTGGAGAGTATAATATTGTCAATACTGCTCGATTTCGGATTTTCCAATATTCCTATGAATAAATTAAAAAAATCCTAAAATATTTTCCCCAATTTCCCATACCCACCTCGCCAACTAAGATGTCGTCATTAGGGTTGCTTTGTACCAGCATTTGTACGCTGTCACTCACCCATAGTGTACTCGCTCGCATATATAGTATTCCATGAAGTTTTCTTCTTTTGCCTCTGAATCTTTGTTTAAATTAATTATTCTTTAGTATTCCATGTTCACTGTTCACAAATACGCCTGTTTTTGTTTCGTTTGGCTGGCTTCCTTGTTGATTTTACTCCAACAAGTCAAATGACCAAAACATGGCACATGCCTACACCCCAACAAGACGCACGCCCAAAACATTTCCGAAAATGTCAGGTAAAAATTTAACAAAACTTTTCAGAAACTTTATGAGAAATGGATGCGAAGAAAAGGCACAGAAAAAATCACAAAAAACTTCTTTTCTCAACTTTTTAACTGATGCCGTACAGGAACTTCTGTGGCACGTGGCGTTGCAAGTTTATAAATGCCGCATGCAGACGTCTAAGATTTTAATCCATCCTAAGGCATTATGGGGGGAGAGTGTGTTATTGATATTCACTTAAATCACTACAAGTACTAGATTAAGTAACTTTAATTGATAATGGCGGCACATTTGTCCAGTAGCAGTAGCTAAAGAAATATTCGATATATGAAATTAAACACTGACCTAAGCCACATTAATTAAATGCATTTTAGGTCGATGACACAAGCAACTTTATAGATCCTTAATTAAATTCCAGAAGATTTGTTTTAAACTAATTCATCACTGTTCGATAGCAATGTTGGTTAGCTCAGTCTTGCTTTAAACGCATCACATATGGTCTCCAGTGCATTGCAGTTTCACTACATCCTTCTTAGGTGGCGCAAAAAAAAAAAAACAAGCACAGCCCACCCTTTGCCTCTGAACTGTCGTCACCTTTTGCTTGCAGCCGAATGTTAAATTAGTTGTGCCGGTACTACGTCATTATTTGTTCTTTTGTAGCTCGAGAACTACTAAAGTTTTTTCTATGCTTTCTATGTCTCGATCCCTGCTACTCCTTTCGTGTGCTTCAAATGCATGAATAACTCAATGAAATGAATGAATTTTTAGTTCAAAAAACAGAAAAAAAAGACGAACACAAAAACAGGCAGCGAAACCAGACGTTGCTACTAAAAAGGATGCGGAGGAAGTGGAACAATGGAGCCACTGCTACAGCCATGGTGTACAACTAACGATGCCAAAGTGAAACTTAATGCAATGCGGTTTCTTTTTTAATGTTTCCTCTGTTTCACGTCCTGGTTTTTTCTCTCGGTACGGAGGTGTAACCATACTCCGGTGTTTCATGTGCATTTTCGCCATTCAGTTCAAATTGAAAAAAGATCCGGCTACACGGCAAGTTATGAAATGTTATACAAAGTGATGGCGGAGGTGGTGGTGTGGTGGTGGGTTCGTTGAAGGGAAATGAAGTGTTATGTACACATTAGTTCTCGTTCTCTTTCATTAGTTGACACAATATTTGTTCTTGTTTAAATGAAAGTATACAAATTACACTATTTATATTATACTATTATACCGCCCGCTTCGCCATGCAAAAAATAAAAACGATAAAATTAAAATTTATGTACCACTTATAATCAAGGTACTTCCCTGAGATATTAAAGAAATGGATATGTTCCATGAAGAACGTTAGTTTTCGCCGAAATATGGAAGAAATGTCAAAAATCAAATTGATTTTTTGTTAAATGTGATTCTCCTCCTTTCCATTAAATAACAAAACACTTCGTTCGTAAGAAGAAATTACATTACATTCAACACACATAGAAAATCAATGAAGTTGTTCACTAATCAAACAACACAAAAACTAAAAATTATATAATTTCCGATTTCTTGAAAAGAAGAAAATCCAAAGAAAAGGCTTAATTTTACAAAAATCAAATCAAAAATGACCCAACTTTCAAATCCCGCCCATTTGTATATTGTCTAAGCAGGTTAAAACTAAATTAACTCACACAACAATATAGGAATCTCGGTGTCGAACATACTCAAAAACTGGTTTTAATTTCGAATGGGAAGGGTCACGGCCACTTTCCGCCCATCTCTGTGTCGAATATACTCTAAAACCGCTGTTAATTTCATATGGGAAGGGTCACGCCCACTTTCCGCCTATCTTTGTAAAGAGTGATTTTTTTGAGGTTAGGATTTTCATGCATTAGTATTTGACAGATCACGTGGGATTTCAGACATGGTGTCAAAGAGAAAGATGCTCAGTATGCTTTGACATTTCATCATGAATCGTCTTACAAACGAACAACGCTTGCAAATTATTGAATTTTATTATCAAAATGCGTGCTCTGTTAAGAAAGTTCATTGCGCGCTTCCATTTTATGGTCAGTTTAATCGACCCACTGAAGCGGCTATTCGGGCTATTGTGACTAAATTTCGCACCAAATTTACATTGTTGGACATTAAACCACCAACACGCTTACGTAGAGTGCGAACTGAAGAAAATATCGCAGCTGTATCGGCCAGTGTTAATGATGACCACCAATTTTCGATTCGTCGCCGTTCGCACCAATTGGGTCTCTGTTACTCAAAAACGTGGAAATGCCAAAATTGGACTAAGCGGATGGACCACCTAAGACGCAGCCGCAGTCAACATTTAAATGAAATTATCTTCAAAAAGTAAATTTCATGGACCAATCTAACGTTTCAAATAAAGAACCGATGAGATTTTGCAAATTTTATGCGTTTTTTTAAAAAAAAGTTATCAAGCTCTTAAAAAATCACCCTTTACAACTATTTACACTGAATGAACTCACACAAAATTTCAGCACTTAAGTGTCACAGAACTGGCAATATTCAGTAATAGGTTTTAACTTCGTATGGGAGGTACCACGCTCACTTTTCCACTGCCGCCCATTATTGGCACAGCTACGAACATTGATGCTGGATGCACTCAGACAAAATTTCAGTATTGTATCTATTATAGAACGGAATATATTCGAAAATGGGTTTTAACTTCATATTGGAGGTGCCACGCCCACTTTTCCAATACCGCCCATTTTTGGCACAACTACGCACATTGATGCTAGATTTCACAAAGTTTCAGCACTCTAGGTGTCATAGAACTGACAATATTCAATAATAGGTTTTAACATCGTATGGGAGGTGTCAAGCCCACTTTTCCAATAACGCCCATTTTTGGCACAACTACGAACATTGATGCTGGATGCACTCAGACAAAATTTCAGTATAGTATCTGCCATAGAACTGACAATATTCAATAATAGGTTTTAACATCGTATGGGAGGTGCCACGCCCACTTTTCCAATACCGCCCCTTTTTGGCACAACTGTGCAGACTAATAATTAGTGAAAAAAGTGAAAAAAATATGATAATTTATATAAAACGAATAAATCCACAGTTTGTATGGGAGGTGCCACGCCCACTGAAAATATCCAAAAAATATATAGCCTATTTTTACCACCGGTTCACTATGAACATACTGTGAAAATTTCAAGAAGATCGGTTCAGTAGTTTAGGCTGCTATAAATAACAAACAAACATACAAACACAGATTCATTTTTATATATATAGATTTATATATCTACAGCGAGAGTGGTATATACACTACTATATCACTGGTACAGCCATTACGAAAATGAACCTTCTATTTTCCCTATTACCGCACTAGACGCCAAATATTACATCAGATTTTAGTCAAATTTGGTAGATCACATTAGACTTCCAGAACATTTGCAGTAAAATGGTACTGACCGATTCATAACTTAATGTAGAATCCATGCACGTACGGGAGCAGGGTTGTCAGATATGGCGATTTCTCGCCAAACGTTGCGAATTTTAAATATGTTTGGCGACTTTATTTCGATTTGAGAGAAATATATTACAATTAGTTTGCAAGTCATAGATATGCCTTCGTGTCAAATCGCACAATTATTAAATTATCATTTCCGATTCTTTGCAAATTAGTGGGATAACTGCACTCTATAAAATATTTGATTTATAGAGGATGAAAAAAAGATTTTTTTAAGGATATGACCTAATGAGAATTAGTAAAATCAAGATAAAATGTTCGAGATAGGAAAAATTCTAAGAATTAAGGGTTATTTAAAAGATAATTGTACTTTGTTATCTTTTGTACTTTTCTTAAAAAATCAAAAAAAGCGTAGTCTCGTCGATTATAAACAAGTATGTACATTCTAGAATAGAGAAATAATAATAATAATTTTAACGAATGTATGCATTGATTTTTCTACTAAAACACATTTTTCACATTTACATCTATATGCTTTTATAGAGATTTATTTCTTTTTCGTTCCATTTAAAATACCTGAAATGATAATGATGATTTTAATGATAATTGTTTTTAACCAGTAATCCATGCGTTGAAATTGTATTCTGCATTAAGAATTGCCTAACTAGGTCACGGTATAAGAAAAATTTTAACTTTTATTAAGAAAACTAGCTGAACCCCGCCCGCTTCGCCAGGCAAAAAAAAAACAAATGGTAAAATTGAAATCAGGTTTCATATTGATTTTTATCGTAGTCAGTAATATATACGTTCAAATTTTCAGCCTTCTAACATGAAAGCACTATTGCCACGCCCACTAAACGAAAATCCAAATTTCGGCATCTATCATCTATCATTCTCGTTGTCAGTAATATACATGTACCAATTTTCAGTCTTCTAGCTCTCAAAAACGCTTTTGTCGCGCCCACTCCGCCCACAAAACGAAAATCCAAATTTCTGCATCATATTTATCATTCTCGAGGTCAGTAATATATACGCTCCAATTTTCAGCCTCCTAGCTCAAAAAACACTATTACCACGCCCACTCCGCCCACAAAATGAAAATCAAATTTCGTCATCATATTTATCATTCTCGTGGTCAGTAATATGTATGTACCAATTTTCAGCCTTCTAGCTCTAAAAAACACTATTTTCACGCCCCAGAGCAAATTTTTAAAAATTTTTTTATCCTATAGTTCCTTCCAGACCTGCGTCTACTGTACTAAAATTTCAACAACTTCGGTTTAGCCGTTTACGCGTGCTTGCGGAACAAACAAACAGACAGACTTACACTAAGGTTTTATAATATTAATAGGGATTAATACTAATAAAATATGTTCTAATTCTTTATCATGAAATCTTGACAGTATTCAATTCAAATATAATATCTGAATTCCATACATTTTTTACAAGAACTAAATTTGTCGATTTTTTAACAACAACTGAAGTTGTTTAGATTTGGCGGTTTTTAGCGATTTCTGACAATTGATTTGGCGATAGAGGTACAAAATAATCTGACAACCCTGTATCATTACCACGTATTACCATATATTACCACGAGCCAGTCGTGGTAGACATACCTCATCCGATCAATCTAATTTTTCAGTACAATGATGCCGCCAATTCAAAATGTGACTCGTTGCGGACGCATTTTCATCTCAATAGTCACATGCGGGTTTTCTGAACCTCATATGCGCAAGTTTGCTTATTGACATAGCCATCGAGAAGAAAATGAGCTTCATTTGAATGCAGGAAAATTGTCCTCGTAAACTTCTTGCAGCTTGCGTTAAAGAACACACACTATCCACTGGGATATAGAGTGCAAAAAAAATATAAAATGTTGTGGCAAATTTGAAGAAAATCGTTAAAATTATCTGGTTTCTAGAGGAGAAAAAGCTGATCTGGAGCGAAATTTGTATTAGAACTTTACATAAATCTGAACCTAGAGGAGAAAAAGCTGATCTGGAGCGAAACTTGTATTAGAACTTTACATAAATCTGAACCGATCTGACTCATTTTTCACGATAATTGTTTCTAATTGAAATATCAAGTGTTGTATCTATAGCGGAAAAAGTATATCTAAATCTGAATTGATCTCACCCATTTTCAGGACAGGTGTTTCTAGATCACTTATAAGGTACTGCGCCAAATTTGGAGCAAAACGGTTAACATATCTAGTTCTTGAGCGGAAAACTGAAATTTATAAGGGAAATGTATATAAATCTGAACCGATCTTACTCACTTTCGCGATAGTTGTTTCTAGTTGAAATATAAGATTAAGAATATAAGAATCTATAACGGTAAAAGTCAAATTGAGAGCAAAATTTGTATGGGAGCTATAACTAAATCTGAACCGATCTGACCCATATTCACCATAGATGTTTCCAGTTCAAATATAAGGATTTAAGTCAAATTTGAAGAAAATCGGTTAAAATACGTGGTGTCTAGAGCGCAAAAAATTAAATGGGAGCCGAAATTTGTATGGGAGCCACATCTAAATCTGAACGGATCTGACACACCTTCACGATAAATGTTTCTTGTTCAAATATAAGGCTTTGTGCCAAATATGAAGATAATTCTTTAAAGTATGTGGTTTCTAGAGGGGGGGGGGAAACAAATCGGGAGAAAAATTTGTATGGGAGCTACATCTAAATCTGAACGGATCTGGTCCAATTTCACCATAGGTATTCCTAGTTGAATTATAAGATACTGTGCCAACTTTGAAGCAAATCTGTCAAAATATGTGGTTTCTAGAGTGGAAAAAGTTAAATAGGGAGCGACATTTGTATGGGGGCTATATCTAAATCTGATCCGATTTCCTTAAATTAAATAGGGTTCGTCCCTGGATCCCAAAACTCACTCGTGTAAATTTTTGTTTGGATCGGATAATAATGGATGGAAGGACGGATGAACAGAAGAACGTACAGACGGACGGACATGGCTATATCTATTCAAAAAGCGATTCTAAGTCGATCGGTATACTTAACAAGTAAGGAAAGGCTAAACTCGGGCGGGGCCGACTCTATGATACACTTCACTTTCTATCCGAATACAATTCAATTCGGTGAAAAAGTGTAAACGGGAAGGTTTTTTTGTATCCCGTAAATCGGTTTCAAAAAATTTTTTTTTATTTTTTTATGCCGAACGTAGGGGTCGCGCTTTTACATTTTTCTATATAACTTCTGCATTTATAAACGGATTTTAAAGTGCGATACATCGATGTTTTTGTCTCGACGAGGCCGATTTTTTTCCATGCTTTATATAAGGTTACTTTCTATATATGTTTGTGTGCCACAAAATTTGAAATCAATTTTTGAAAGCTTTTTTCTCAACCAATTTTGCTCAAATTTTGCACACTTAATCATTTTCGATGACAATACAAGGAAATGGAAAAATTTGACCAATTGGACAAAGGGGCGTGGCACCTCCCATACAAAGTTAAAACCTATTATTGAATATTGTCAGTTGTATGACACCTAGAGTGCTGAAATTTTGTGTAAGTGCATCTAGCATCAATGTGCATAGCTGTGCCAAAAATGGGCGGTATTGGAAAAGTGGGCGTGGAACCTCCCATACGAAGTTAAAACCTATTATTGAATATTGTCAGTTCTATGACACCTAGAATGCTGAAATTTTGTGTAAGTGCATCTAGCATCAATTCGCATAGTTGTGCCAAAAATGGGCGGTATTGGAAAAGTGGGCGTGGCATCTCCCATACGAAGTTAAAACCTATTATTGAATATTGTCAGTTCTATGACACCTAGAGTGCTGAAATTTTGTGTAAGTGCATATACCATCAATGTGCATAGTTGTGCCAAAAAGGGGCGGTATTGGAAAAGTGGGCGTGGCACCTCCCATACGAAGTTAAAACCTATTATCGAATATTGTCAGTTCTATGACACCTAGAGTGCTGTAATTTTGTGTAAGTGCATCTAGCATCAATGTGCATAGTTGTGCCAAAAATGGGCGGTATTGGAAAAGTGGGCGTGGAACCTCCCATACGAAGTTAAAACCTATTATTGAATATTGTCAGTTCTATGACACCTAGAGTGCTGAAATTTTGTGTAAGTGCATCTAGCATCAATTCGCATAGTTGTGCCAAAAATGGGCGGTATTGGAAAAGTGGGCGTGGCATCTCCCATACGAAGTTAAAACCTATTATTGAATATTGTCAGTTCTATGACACCTAGAGTGCTGAAATTTTGTGTAAGTGCATCTAGCATCAATTCGCATAGTTGTGCCAGAAATGGGCGGTATTGGAAAAGTGGGCGTGGCACCTCCCATACGAAGTTAAAACCTATTATTGAATATAGTCAGTTCTATGACACCTAGAGTGCTGTAATTTTGTGTAAGTGCATCTAGCATCAATGTGCATAGTTGTGCCAAAAATGGGCGGTATTGGAAAAGTGGGCGTGGCACCTCCCATACGAAGTTAAATCCTATTATTGAATATTGTCAGTTCTATGACACCTAGAGTGCTGAAATTTTGTGTAAGTGCATCTACCATCAATGTGCGTAGTTCTGCCAAAAATGGGCGGTATTGGAATAGTGGGCGTACCACCTCCCATACGATGTTAAAACATATTATCGAATAGTGTCAGTTCTATGACACGTATAGTGCTCAAATTTTGTGTAAGTGCATCTAGCATCAATGTGCGTAGTTGCGCATAAAATGGTCGGTAATGCAAAAGTGGGCGTGGTACCTCCCATACAAACCACAAATTAAAAATCTATTATTTCTGCTCCTGATAACGCAGTAATTTTTCCTTCTACAAAAGATAACTAAAAAAGAATTTCTAGGCCCAATAGAATTCTGCTTGCATAAAGCATGGATTTGAAAATTTTTTTTTTTGATTTACTAGTTGTCTTTGAAGTCATTGAGCTCAAGCACCCCCTTCTGGTACTTACCCATCATATCTCAGTTGCTACTACCCTAATGTACCACTCTAATATCAGAAAATTAAAGCTCACATAAAATCATGAATCATGCTTGAGCTCAATGACTTCTAAGACAAAAAAATCGGTAGTCGGCATGGCCCGACTTTAGCCCTTCATTACTTGTTTTTGACTGGCGAAGCAAAAGTAGATAGCAATAGCGAAGCATTGCCGATTACGCTAGTAAATGCATAAAATCGATATTTAGTACCAAAATACGACAGAGTGTCTTATTAGGGCTACAGCTCCGCTCACCGGGTCCCAAATTGTATGCATGAATACTATGAATTACTTTCCGTTCCTCGTCCTCCTCCGACTGCACTTCCTAGTAACCCAGATCATGTTCCACAAAGTTGTTTATATTTAACACCAGAATACTTGCAATAAATTCATTTCCCCCACAGTGTGTTAATGCTCTCGATTGAAAGCGTCTTCATCGAGTACATTTTATAACGATTTATTTCAACGTTCCACGAAGATGCCAACACCGCAATTACGTTGTTGCATTCATGCATATGTACGTAGATTCGCTGGCATCCAGCGTCCAACTACTATTATTTATGTAATGCACTGGTGCATATTAAGTGTACATTAGTAGTATATAAAGCCGAACCAAAACGGTAGCAATACTTGGCTTACTCGCTGTCTTTCGTAGAAAAAAAAAAACTATAATAAATGTACATTTGTATATATGTATGCAAATACACCGACATTAGGTATATGTAGAAGGCGTAGACCATGCGGAGGATACCTTACACGTGTTTGGAAAAACATTCAACATTTTTTAATCTAAAACAACAGCAAAGTAATCGTTTTGAAAGAAATTTCACTACGAATATGGACCTGGAATATGGACCTACTTCGTCTATACAATTCCCAAGTGTAATTCAGTAAAGACCAATTGTTATTTAGAAAACATCAATTGAAATTCAGAAATTCCAACTGAAATTCTGAATTCATCAATTGATATTTTGAAATTCCATTTGAAGTTCAGAACTCATCAACTGATTTTCAGAAATTACAATTAAAATTCAGAGCTTGTCATTTCATTTTCAGAAATTGCATTTGAAATTTATGACATATCATTTGAAATGCGGAAGTAATCCAATAAAAATCGGAATCTATATTTATTTGATATTTGGAAAAAAGATTGAAAACTGGTTGCACAAAATACAAGTTTTTAATCTCTTTCTGTATTTTTTCGCTGTTGTTATGTCGTAATGTCCACGCTGATGGAGCGAATGTTACACTCGACCCAGCCGAAGTGAACTCCCCTTCTTTATCATCATCATCATCGTCAACTTGAATTTAGTTTTCATCTTGTTATTATATCCTTGTACCTTTATGAATGTGTGTGTGTTCGCGGGCATCCTCAAACATAAAATATTTGTTTTGTATAGCGGTGTTTTAACATCAGCAAGGACTAAGTGCTAGCGGTGCTACCAGTTTATTTGCCCACTGCTGCTAGACTCGTACTTCATTTTGTAGAAAACATAAAATATATTCCCTTTTTTGTTTTGTAATTCTTGTTGCTTAACCGTCTTGCAGCAACCGTTGTTGTCGATGATGGTTGGCTAAGTTGGCATAGAGGTGCAACAGCTGCTGGCATTGCTTAAAGTTCCACATTATGTTTGTTTGTTTGTTAGTTCTGTTGTAAGTAGTATCCGAATGTATTCGGAGTTTTTGTTCGTGTGTGTTCCTCGCTCCCTGCACCATAACTAACTCCGACTACACGTCACTGTAGACAGACGTTTGTGTGCACAAACAGGACCAGGTTATGAAACCTTGCAGCAAGGATATTTTAGTATAACACACATCATGTTCACTGACTGACAGTATTACCCAGAGTACAATTTATTTCTCAAAAATTATGACATATATTTAGACCAAAGACGACTTCTTTTAGTTTTGAAATATAATAATGCAGACTCAAAATTTGTTGACTAAATTCACTTTATTATACCCTACACCATTTCTGGGAATGGATTTATGCTTATTTATTTCAAACCAAATGTTTGTAACACTTAAGGAATAAAGGGATAAAATTGCAACCGACCAAAAACTTTTCGAAATATTTACTTTTATAATGAAACTGGATTGAAATGTTTTTTTGAAACTGTACTTTTAGGGAAAATCTGGCTGTGTAGACTCGAAAATAAAGCTATCTTACAATATCGCACTTTTTGTCAAAATGGTCAATAAGGAATACATTTGGTACCGATCAAATGGCTACAGCTAGAACCAAAAAAATCGGAGTTTACATTCCTTTGACAACAATAAGGAACGATAAGTAAAAAGGCATTAAATTCGGTCGGGCCGAATCTTATATAGCCTCCACCATGGATTGTAATGTTTCATTATTATTATTTTGAAATAAAATTAATTAATTAATTTAGAGACCACGCCCACTTTTAGCGCGTATCTACAAATATGGTTTTTATTGCTTATATGGTTTTTATTGCTTGGTAGACCTTGACTATATATATCAAAGTAATTCCTCAGAAAGGCAAAGTACGAATTTCGAAACTCCATTAGACTGTCCGACAGTACATATTACACTAGAACCAGATGATATACATCTGAAACTATAGGGGAAATAAGTTAATTGGCGTCTCAACATGTTGTCCCTTAACAGGATTACAAAGTTGCAAGGGACAGAATTTTTCAAAAATTAGTATTAGTATTAGTATTAGTATTAGTATTAGTATTAGTATTAGTATTAGTATTAGTATTAGTATTAGTATTAGTATTAGTATTAGTATTAGTATTAGTATTAGTATTAGTATTAGTATTAGTATTAGTATTAGTATTAGTATTAGTATTAGTATTAGTATTAGTATTAGTATTAGTATTAGTATTAGTATTAGTATTAGTATTAGTATTAGTATTAGTATTAGTATTAGTATTAGTATTAGTATTAGTATTAGTATTAGTATTAGTATTAGTATTAGTATTAGTATTAGTATTAGTATTAGTATTAGTATTAGTATTAGTATTAGTATTAGTATTAGTATTAGTATTAGTATTAGTATTAGTATTAGTATTAGTATTAGTATTAGTATTAGTATTAGTATTAGTATTAGTATTAGTATTAGTATTAGTATTAGTATTAGTATTAGTATTAGTATTAGTATTAGTATTAGTATTAGTATTAGTATTAGTATTAGTATTAGTATTAGTATTAGTATTAGTATTAGTATTAGTATTAGTATTAGTATTAGTATTAGTATTAGTATTAGTATTAGTATTAGTATTAGTATTAGTATTAGTATTAGTATTAGTATTAGTATTAGTATTAGTATTAGTATTAGTATTAGTATTAGTATTAGTATTAGTATTAGTATTAGTATTAGTATTAGTATTAGTATTAGTATTAGTATTAGTATTAGTATTAGTATTAGTATTAGTATTAGTATTAGTATTAGTATTAGTATTAGTATTAGTATTAGTATTAGTATTAGTATTAGTATTAGTATTAGTATTAGTATTAGTATTAGTATTAGTATTAGTATTAGTATTAGTATTAGTATTAGTATTAGTATTAGTATTAGTATTAGTATTAGTATTAGTATTAGTATTAGTATTAGTATTAGTATTAGTATTAGTATTAGTATTAGTATTAGTATTAGTATTAGTATTAGTATTAGTATTAGTATTAGTATTAGTATTAGTATTAGTATTAGTATTAGTATTAGTATTAGTATTAGTATTAGTATTAGTATTAGTATTAGTATTAGTATTAGTATTAGTATTAGTATTAGTATTAGTATTAGTATTAGTATTAGTATTAGTATTAGTATTAGTATTAGTATTAGTATTAGTATTAGTATTAGTATTAGTATTAGTATTAGTATTAGTATTAGTATTAGTATTAGTATTAGTATTAGTATTAGTATTAGTATTAGTATTAGTATTAGTATTAGTATTAGTATTAGTATTAGTATTAGTATTAGTATTAGTATTAGTATTAGTATTAGTATTAGTATTAGTATTAGTATTAGTATTAGTATTAGTATTAGTATTAGTATTAGTATTAGTATTAGTATTAGTATTAGTATTAGTATTAGTATTAGTATTAGTATTAGTATTAGTATTAGTATTAGTATTAGTATTAGTATTAGTATTAGTATTAGTATTAGTATTAGTATTAGTATTAGTATTAGTATTAGTATTAGTATTAGTATTAGTATTAGTATTAGTATTAGTATTAGTATTAGTATTAGTATTAGTATTAGTATTAGTATTAGTATTAGTATTAGTATTAGTATTAGTATTAGTATTAGTATTAGTATTAGTATTAGTATTAGTATTAGTATTAGTATTAGTATTAGTATTAGTATTAGTATTAGTATTAGTATTAGTATTAGTTTGCGTTAAAGACTCACTACTTTGGAATAAAGTTTTTAATATTTCCCAATTAAGTTTTTATACACTCCACGAGAGTATTATGTCTTTATGCATTTGTTTGTAACACTCGAAAGGAAACGAGATAGACCCATTGTTAAGTATACCGATCGACTTAGAATCACTTATTGAGTCGATCAAGGTCCAGGTCGCAATTGTTGTTAGAACAAAATGAAACTTTGCACAACGATGTTTTATGGGATAAGGACGAACGCTGTTTAATTTCAAGAAAATCGGTTCAGATTTAGATATAGCTCCCATACAAATTTTGCTCCCGATTTTACTCTTTTCACGCTAGATACCACATATTTTAAAGGAATTTCTTCAAATTTGGCAAAATATCTTATATTTCCACTAGAAACATCTATGGTAAATATGAGTCAGATCGGTTCAGATTTATATATAGCTCCCATACAAATTTCGCTCCCAATTTGACTTTTCCCGCTTTAGAAACCACATATTTTATCAGATGTTCTTCAAATTTGCCAAAATATCTTATGTTTAAACTAGAAAACCCCATGGTGAAAATGAGTCAGATCGGTTTAGATTTATATATCTCCCATAGTAATTTCGCTCCCGACTTGACTTTTTCAGCCCCAAAAACCACGTGTTTTCAGAGAATTTCTTTAAATTGAGCATAACACGTTATACTTGAATTGAAAGAATCTATTGTGTAAGTGGGTCACATCATACCATGTTTGTATATAGCCCCGATACAAATATTCTTCTCGATTTGACAAATTGGGTCCGGTATATTAGCCTATTATTAGGAAGCATACAAGAATCCTTCCCTTTTTCAATTTTTTACTGAATTGAATTGTATTCGGATAGAAAGTTGAGTGTATCATATAGTCGGCCCCTCCCGACTTTAGCCTTTCCTTACTTATTAATATTTAAAATAGTGCGCATATGAGTTCCTTATAGTTGGAAATAGAAAACAAATATAGCAATGTACAAACAAAATATCAGAATTTTCCTAATATAGTTCTGCATTTCTATGTAAGTCGACAACCTCCAATCAGCCAGTAATACTGTGCCTTTTTTACTTTTTCCTCACGGTCTATTAATGTCTGGCAACATACTGCAAATTAAAATCCTTTTCATAGTCTTCGGAATACTGTGCACGGTAGCTAAACGCTACCTCGAAAATAGTTACAGGTAAGCATTGGTGCACCTTCATTACACTCACACTAAAGTAAATACAAATTTTCATATTTTTATGAAATTACCCATTTGAATAATGGCAACGCTGAAAGCTAATGTTTGCACTGTATTTTTTAGATCTTTAAATCATGACGTTAAAAAGCGAAAATATCGACAAATAAGGCATCGCTAAGACAAAAGAGAGATACATATCACCAAGTCTTTTTCAAATGATTGTACATGGTTTCCTTCTATCTCCGACTGCCGCAAGCCTTCGAACGCCACCAAGGCACAATCAATATTTGATTATTCATTCATTAATCTCGTATTCCTGTCTGCGCTTCCGTTCGGAAGCCGTACATAAATTCCCATTTGTCGCTTAATAAAGAATGTAATTTTTGCTTTTGCTTTGAAATAACTTAATTTGTGTGCTGCTTCTCATTAAGTCTCGAACAGGAAGATAAGATGGTTACAGTCTAAGTCGACTGTGGTAAGCGGCGAAGCCAAAGGAAGCCCAAGGAAGAAATCGAAAACGGTGTGTGTGGTTGTGGGCAAGGTTTTAATGTTAAGGCGAATGAAGTGAATTGAAATTATAAG